>CAJUZA010000366.1:0-189763 GCA_910592295.1 Andrena haemorrhoa | reverse complement strand
GCCAAACGAGCCAAACGAGCCAAACGAGCCAATCGAGTCGAACGAGTCAAACGAGTCAAACGAGTCAAACGAGTCAAACGAGTCAAGCGAGTCAAACGAGTCAAGCGAGTCAAACGAGTCAAGCGAGTCAATCGAGTCAAACGAGTCAAACGACTCAAACGAGTCAAACGAGCCAAACGAGTCAAACGAGCCAAACGAGTCAAACGAGCCAAACGAGCCAAACGAGTCGAACAGGACAATCGAGTCAAACGAGTCAAACGAGTCAAACGAGTCAACCGAGTCAAACGAGTCAAGCGAGTCAAGCGAGTCAAACGAGTCAAACGAGTCAAACGAGTCAAACGAGTCAAACGAGTCAAGCGAGTCAAACGAGTCAAGCGAGTCAAACGAATCAAGCGAGTCAATCGAGTCAAACGAGTCAAACGACTCAAACGAGCCAAACGAGCCAAACGAGCCAAACGAGCCAATCGAGTCAAACGAGTCAAACGAGTCAAACGAGTCAAACGAGTCAAGCGAGTCAAACGAGTCAAACGAGTCAAACGAGTCAAACGAGTCAAACGAGTCAAACGAGTCAAACGAGTCAAACGAGTCAAACGAGTCAAACGAGTCAAACGAGTCAAACGAGTCAAACGAGTCAAACGAGTCAAACGAGTCAAACGAGTCAAACGAGTCAACCGAGTCAAACGAGTCAAACGAGTCAAACGACTCAAACGAGTCAAACGAGTCAAACGAGCCAAACGAGTCAAACGAGCCAAACGAGCCAAAAGAGCCAAACGAGCCAATCGAGTCAAACGAGTCAAACGAGTCAAACGAGTCAAACGAGTCAAACGAGTCAAGCGAGTCAAACGAGTCAAGCGAGTCAATCGAGTCAAACGAGTCAAACGACTCAAACGAGTCAAACGAGTCAAACGAGTCAAACGAGTCAAACGAGTCAAACGAGTCAAACGAGTCAAACGAGTCAAACGAGTCAAACGAGTCAAACGAGTCAAACGAGTCAAACGAGTCAAACGAGTCAAACGAGTCAAACGAGTCAAACGAGTCAAACGAGTCAAACGAGTCAAACGAGTCAAACGAGTCAAACGAGTCAAACGAGTCAAACGAGTCAAACGAGTCAAACGAGTCAAACGAGTCAAACGAGTCAAACGAGTCAAACGAGTCAAACGAATCAAACGAGTCAAACGAGTCAACCGAGTCAAACGAGTCAAACGAGTCAAACGACTCAAACGAGTCAAACGAGTCAAACGAGCCAAACGAGTCAAACGAGCCAAACGAGCCAAAAGAGCCAAACGAGTCAAACGAGTCAAACGAGTCAAACGAGTCAAACGAGTCAAACGAGTCAACCGAGTCAAACGAGTCAAACGAGTCAAACGACTCAAACGAGTCAAACGAGTCAAACGAGCCAAACGAGTCAAACGAGCCAAACGAGCCAAAAGAGCCAAACGAGCCAATCGAGTCAAACGAGTCAAACGAGTCAAACGAGTCAAACGAGTCAAACGAGTCAAGCGAGTCAAACGAGTCAAGCGAGTCAATCGAGTCAAACGAGTCAAACGACTCAAACGAGTCAAACGAGTCAAACGAGTCAAACGAGCCAAACGAGTCAAACGAGCCAAACGAGCCAAACGAGTCAAACGAGTCAAACGAGTCAAACGAGTCAAACGAGTCAAACGAGTCAAACGAGTCAAACGAGTCAAACGAGTCAAACGAGTCAAACGAGTCAAACGAGTCAAACGAGTCAAACGAGTCAAACGAGTCAAACGAGTCAAACGAGTCAAACGAGTCAAACGAGTCAAACGAGTCAAACGAGTCAAACGAGTCAAACGAGTCAAACGAGTCAAACGAGTCAAACGAGTCAAACGAGTCAAACGAGTCAAACGAGTCAAACGAGTCAAACGAGTCAAACGAGTCAAACGAGTCAAACGAGTCAAACGAGTCAAACGAGTCAAACGAGTCAAACGAGTCAAACGAGTCAAACGAGTCAAACGAGTCAAACGAGTCAAACGAGTCAAACGAGTCAAACGAGTCAAACGAGTCAAACGAGTCAAGCGAGTCAAACGAGTCAAGCGAGTCAATCGAGTCAAACGAGTCAAACGACTCAAACGAGTCAAACGAGCCAAACGAGTCAAACGAGCCAAACGAGTCGAACAGGACAATCGAGTCAAACGAGTCAAACGAGTCAAACGAGTCAACCGACTCAAACGAGACAAACGAGCCAAACGAGTCAAACGAGTCAAACGAGTCAAACGAGTCAAACGAGTCAAACGAGTCAAACGAGTCAAACGAGTCAAACGAGTCAAACGAGTCAACCGACTCAAACGAGTCAAACGAGCCAAACGAGTCAAACGAGCCAAACGAGCCAAACGAACCAAACGAGCCAATCGAGTCAAACGAGTCAAACGAGTCAAACGAGTCAAACGAGTCAAACGAGTCAAACGAGTCAAACGAGTCAAACGAGTCAAACGAGTCAAACGAGTCAAACGAGTCAAACGAGTCAAACGAGTCAACCGACTCAAACGAGTCAAACGAGCCAAACGAGTCAAACGAGCCATACGAGCCAAACGAGCCAAACGAGCCAATCGAGTCAAACGAGTCAAACGAGTCAAACGAGTCAAACGAGTCAAACGAGTCAAACGACTCAAACGAGTCAAACGAGTCAAACGAGCCAAACGAGCCAAACGAGCCAAACGAGCCAAACGAGCCAATCGAGTCAAACGAGTCAAACGAGTCAAACGAGTCAAGCGAGTCAAACGAGTCAAGCGAGTCAATCGAGTCAAACGAGTCAAACGACTCAAACGAGTCAAACGAGCCAAACGAGTCAAACGAGCCAAACGAGTCAAACGAGCCAAACGAGTCGAACAGGACAATCGAGTCAAACGAGTCAAACGAGTCAAACGAGTCAACCGACTCAAACGAGTCAAACGAGCCAAACGAGTCAAACGAGCCAAACGAGCCAAACGAGCCAAACGAGCCAATCGAGTCAAACGAGTCAAACGAGTCAAACGAGTCAAACGAGTCAAACGAGTCAAACGACTCAAACGAGTCAAACGAGTCAAACGAGCCAAACGAGTCAAACGAGCCAAACGAGCCAAACGAGCCAAACGAGCCAATCGAGTCAAACGAGTCAAACGAGTCAAACGAGTCAAACGAGTCAACGAGTCAAGCGAGTCAAACGAGTCAAGCGAGTCAAACGAGTCAAACGAGTCAAACGAGTCAAACGAGTCAAACGAGTCAAACGAGTCAAACGAGTCAAACGAGTCAAACGAGTCAAACGAGTCAAACGAGTCAAACGAGTCAAACGAGTCAAACGAGTCAAACGAGTCAAACGAGTCAAACGAGTCAAACGAGTCAAACGAGTCAAACGAGTCAAACGAGTCAAACGAGTCAAACGAGTCAAACGAGTCAAACGAGTCAAACGAGTCAAACGAGTCAAACGAGTCAAACGAGTCAAACGAGTCAAACGAGTCAAACGAGTCAAACGAGTCAAACGAGTCAAACGAGTCAAACGAGTCAAACGAGTCAAACGAGTCAAACGAGTCAAACGAGTCAAACGAGTCAAACGAGTCAAACGAGTCAAACGAGTCAAACGAGTCAAACGAGTCAAACGAGTCAAACGAGTCAAACGAGTCAAACGAGTCAAACGAGTCAAACGAGCCAAACGAGCCAAACGAGCCAAACGAGCCAATCGAGTCAATCGAGTCAAACGAGTCAAACGAGTCAAACGAGTCAAGCGAGTCAAACGAGTCAAGCGAGTCAAACGAGTCAAACGAGTCAAACGAGTCAAACGAGTCAAACGAGTCAAACGAGTCAAGCGAGTCAAGCGAGTCAAACGAGTCAAACGAGTCAAACGAGTCAAACGAGTCAAACGAGTCAAACGAGTCAAACGAGTCAAACGAGTCAAACGAGTCAAACGAGTCAAACGAGTCAAACGAGTCAAACGAGTCAAACGAGTCAACCGACTCAAACGAGTCAACCGACTCAAACGAGTCAACCGAGTCAAACGAGTCAAACGAGCCAAACGAGTCAAACGAGCCAAACGAGCCAAACGAGCCAAACGAGCCAATCGAGTCAAACGAGTCAAACGAGTCAAACGAGTCAAACGAGTCAAACGAGTCAAACGACTCAAACGAGTCAAACGAGTCAAACGAGCCAAACGAGTCAAACGAGCCAAACGAGCCAAACGAGCCAAACGAGCCAATCGAGTCAAACGAGTCAAACGAGTCAAACGAGTCAAACGAGTCAAACGAGTCAAGCGAGTCAAACGAGTCAAGCGAGTCAATCGAGTCAAACGAGTCAAACGACTCAAACGAGTCAAACGAGCCAAACGAGTCAAACGAGCCAAACGAGTCAAACGAGCCAAACGAGCCAAACGAGTCGAACAGGACAAACGAGTCAAACGAGTCAAACGAGTCAAACGAGTCAACCGACTCAAACGAGTCAAACGAGCCAAACGATTCAAACGAGCCAAACGAGCCAAACGAGCCAAACGAGCCAATCGAGTCAAACGAGTCAAACGAGTCAAACGAGTCAAACGAGTCAAACGAGTCAAACGAGTCAAACGAGTCAAACGACTCAAACGAGTCAAACGAGTCAAACGAGCCAAACGAGTCAAACGAGCCAAACGAGCCAAACGAGCCAAACGAGCCAATCGAGTCAAACGAGTCAAACGAGTCAAACGAGTCAAACGAGTCAAACGAGTCAAGCGAGTCAATCGAGTCAAGCGAGTCAAACGAGTCAAGCGAGTCAATCGAGTCAAACGAGTCAAACGACTCAAACGAGTCAAACGAGCCAAACGAGTCGAACAGGACAATCGAGTCAAACGAGTCAAACGAGTCAAACGAGTCAAACGAGTCAAACGAGTCAAACGAGTCAAACGAGTCAAACGAGTCAAACGAGTCAAACGAGTCAAACGAGTCAAACGAGTCAAACGAGTCAAGCGAGTCAAGCGAGTCAAACGAGTCAAACGAGTCAAACGAGTCAAACGAGTCAAACGAGTCAAACGAGTCAAACGAGTCAAACGAGTCAAACGAGTCAAACGAGTCAAACGAGTCAAACGAGTCAAACGCGTCAAACGAGTCAAACGAGTCAAACGAGTCAAACGAGTCAAACGAGTCAAACGAGTCAAACGAGTCAAACGAGTCAAACGAGTCAAGCGAGTCAAACGAGTCAAGCGAGTCAAACGAGTCAAACGAGTCAAACGAGTCAAACGAGTCAAACGAGTCAAACGAGTCAAACGAGTCAAACGAGTCAAACGAGTCAAACGAGTCAAACGAGTCAAACGAGTCAAACGAGTCAAACGAGTCAAACGAGTCAAACGAGTCAAACGAGTCAAACGAGTCAAACGAGTCAAACGAGTCAAACGAGTCAAACGAGTCAAACGAGTCAAACGAGTCAAACGAGTCAAACGAGTCAAACGAGTCAAACGAGTCAAACGAGTCAAACGAGTCAAACGAGTCAAACGAGTCAAACGAGTCAACCGACTCAAACGAGTCAAACGAGTCAAACGAGCCAAACGAGTCAAACGAGCCAAACGAGCCAAACGAGCCAATCGAGTCAAACGAGTCAAACGAGTCAAACGAGTCAAACGAGTCAAACGAGTCAAACGAGTCAAACGAGTCAAACGAGTCAAACGAGTCAAACGAGTCAAACGAGTCAAACGAGTCAAACGAGTCAAACGAGTCAACCGACTCAAACGAGTCAAACGAGTCAAACGAGCCAAACGAGTCAAACGAGCCAAACGAGCCAAACGAGCCAATCGAGTCAAACGAGTCAAACGAGTCAAACGAGTCAAACGAGTCAAACGAGTCAAACGAGTCAAACGAGTCAAACGAGTCAAACGAGTCAAACGAGTCAAACGAGTCAAACGAGTCAAACGAGTCAAACGAGTCAAACGAGTCAAACGAGTCAAGCGAGTCAATCGAGTCAAGCGAGTCAAACGAGTCAAGCGAGTCAATCGAGTCAAACGAGTCAAACGACTCAAACGAGTCAAACGAGCCAAACGAGTCGAACAGGACAATCGAGTCAAACGAGTCAAACGAGTCAAACGAGTCAAACGAGTCAAACGAGTCAAACGAGTCAAACGAGTCAAACGAGTCAAACGAGTCAAACGAGTCAAACGAGTCAAACGAGTCAAACGAGTCAAGCGAGTCAAGCGAGTCAAACGAGTCAAACGAGTCAAACGAGTCAAACGAGTCAAACGAGTCAAACGAGTCAAACGAGTCAAACGAGTCAAACGAGTCAAACGAGTCAAACGAGTCAAACGAGTCAAACGCGTCAAACGAGTCAAACGAGTCAAACGAGTCAAACGAGTCAAACGAGTCAAACGAGTCAAACGAGTCAAACGAGTCAAACGAGTCAAACGAGTCAAACGAGTCAAGCGAGTCAAACGAGTCAAGCGAGTCAAACGAGTCAAACGAGTCAAACGAGTCAAACGAGTCAAACGAGTCAAACGAGTCAAACGAGTCAAACGAGTCAAACGAGTCAAACGAGTCAAACGAGTCAAACGAGTCAAACGAGTCAAACGAGTCAAACGAGTCAAACGAGTCAAACGAGTCAAACGAGTCAAACGAGTCAAACGAGTCAAACGAGTCAAACGAGTCAAACGAGTCAAACGAGTCAAACGAGTCAAACGAGTCAAACGAGTCAAACGAGTCAAACGAGTCAAACGAGTCAAACGAGTCAAACGAGTCAAACGAGTCAACCGACTCAAACGAGTCAAACGAGTCAAACGAGCCAAACGAGTCAAACGAGCCAAACGAGCCAAACGAGCCAATCGAGTCAAACGAGTCAAACGAGTCAAACGAGTCAAACGAGTCAAACGAGTCAAACGAGTCAAACGAGTCAAACGAGTCAAACGAGTCAAACGAGTCAAACGAGTCAAACGAGTCAAACGAGTCAAACGAGTCAAACGAGTCAAACGAGTCAAACGAGTCAAACGAGTCAAACGAGTCAAACGAGTCAAACGAGTCAAACGAGTCAAACGAGTCAAACGAGTCAAACGAGTCAAACGAGTCAAACGAGTCAAACGAGTCAAACGAGTCAAACGAGTCAAACGAGTCAAACGAGTCAAACGAGTCAAACGAGTCAAACGAGTCAAACGAGTCAAACGAGTCAAACGAGTCAAACGAGTCAAACGAGTCAAACGAGTCAAACGAGTCAAACGAGTCAAACGAGTCAAACGAGTCAAACGAGTCAAACGAGTCAAACGAGTCAAACGAGTCAAACGAGTCAAACGAGCCAAACGAGCCAAACGAGCCAAACGAGCCAATCGAGTCAATCGAGTCAAACGAGTCAAACGAGTCAAACGAGTCAAGCGAGTCAAACGAGTCAAGCGAGTCAAACGAGTCAAACGAGTCAAACGAGTCAAACGAGTCAAACGAGTCAAACGAGTCAAACGAGTCAAGCGAGTCAAGCGAGTCAAACGAGTCAAACGAGTCAAACGAGTCAAACGAGTCAAACGAGTCAAACGAGTCAAACGAGTCAAACGAGTCAAACGAGTCAAACGAGTCAAACGAGTCAAACGAGTCAAACGAGTCAAACGAGTCAAACGAGTCAACCGACTCAAACGAGTCAACCGACTCAAACGAGTCAACCGACTCAAACGAGTCAAACGAGCCAAACGAGTCAAACGAGCCAAACGAGCCAAACGAGCCAAACGAGCCAATCGAGTCAAACGAGTCAAACGAGTCAAACGAGTCAAACGAGTCAAACGAGTCAAACGACTCAAACGAGTCAAACGAGTCAAACGAGCCAAACGAGTCAAACGAGCCAAACGAGCCAAACGAGCCAAACGAGCCAATCGAGTCAAACGAGTCAAACGAGTCAAACGAGTCAAACGAGTCAAACGAGTCAAGCGAGTCAAACGAGTCAAGCGAGTCAATCGAGTCAAACGAGTCAAACGACTCAAACGAGTCAAACGAGCCAAACGAGTCAAACGAGCCAAACGAGTCAAACGAGCCAAACGAGCCAAACGAGTCGAACAGGACAATCGAGTCAAACGAGTCAAACGAGTCAAACGAGTCAACCGACTCAAACGAGTCAAACGAGCCAAACGATTCAAACGAGCCAAACGAGCCAAACGAGCCAAACGAGCCAATCGAGTCAAACGAGTCAAACGAGTCAAACGA
Organism: Andrena haemorrhoa; assembly: GCA_910592295.1. NCBI lineage: Eukaryota > Metazoa > Arthropoda > Insecta > Hymenoptera > Andrenidae > Andrena > Andrena haemorrhoa. Next base: position 181,646 of record CAJUZA010000366.1, on the reverse strand, counting down.
GTCAAACGAGTCAAACGAGTCAAACGAGTCAAACGAGTCAAACGACTCAAACGAGTCAAACGAGTCAAACGAGCCAAACGAGTCAAACGAGCCAAACGAGCCAAACGAGCCAAACGAGCCAATCGAGAAAAACGAGTCAAACGAGTCAAACGAGTCAAACGAGTCAAACGAGTCAAGCGAGTCAATCGAGTCAAGCGAGTCAAACGAGTCAAGCGAGTCAATCGAGTCAAACGAGTCAAACGACTCAAACGAGTCAAACGAGCCAAACGAGTCAAACGAGCCAAACGAGTCAAACGAGCCAAACGAGCCAAACGAGTCGAACAGGACAATCGAGTCAAACGAGTCAAACGAGTCAAACGAGTCAAACGAGTCAAACGAGTCAAACGAGTCAAACGAGTCAAACGAGTCAAACGAGTCAAACGAGTCAAACGAGTCAAACGAGTCAAACGAGTCAAACGAGTCAAGCGAGTCAAGCGAGTCAAACGAGTCAAACGAGTCAAACGAGTCAAACGAGTCAAACGAGTCAAACGAGTCAAACGAGTCAAACGAGTCAAACGAGTCAAACGAGTCAAACGAGTCAAACGCGTCAAACGAGTCAAACGAGTCAAACGAGTCAAACGAGTCAAACGAGTCAAACGAGTCAAACGAGTCAAACGAGTCAAACGAGTCAAACGAGTCAAACGAGTCAAACGAGTCAAACGAGTCAAACGAGTCAAACGAGTCAAACGAGTCAAACGAGTCAAACGAGTCAAACGAGTCAAACGAGTCAAACGAGTCAAACGAGTCAAACGAGTCAAACGAGTCAAACGAGTCAAACGAGTCAAACGAGTCAAACGAGTCAAACGAGTCAAACGAGTCAAACGAGTCAAACGAGTCAAACGAGTCAAACGAGTCAAACGAGTCAAACGAGTCAAACGAGTCAAACGAGTCAAACGAGTCAAACGAGTCAAACGAGTCAAACGAGTCAAACGAGTCAAACGAGTCAAACGAGTCAAACGAGTCAAACGAGTCAAACGAGTCAAACGAGTCAAACGAGTCAAACGAGTCAAACGAGTCAAACGAGTCAAACGAGTCAAACGAGTCAAACGAGTCAAACGAGTCAAACGAGTCAAACGAGTCAAACGAGTCAAACGAGTCAAACGAGTCAAACGAGTCAAACGAGTCAAACGAGTCAAACGAGTCAAACGAGTCAAACGAGTCAAACGAGTCAAACGAGTCAAACGAGTCAAACGAGTCAAACGAGTCAAACGAGTCAAACGAGTCAAACGAGTCAAACGAGTCAAACGAGTCAAACGAGTCAAACGAGTCAAACGAGTCAAACGAGTCAAACGAGTCAAACGAGTCAAACGAGTCAAACGAGTCAAACGAGTCAAACGAGTCAAACGAGTCAAACGAGTCAAACGAGTCAAACGAGTCAAACGAGTCAAACGAGTCAAACGAGTCAAACGAGTCAAACGAGTCAAACGAGTCAAACGAGTCAAACGAGTCAAACGAGTCAAACGAGTCAAACGAGTCAAACGAGTCAAACGAGTCAAACGAGTCAAACGAGTCAAACGAGTCAACCGACTCAAACGAGTCAAACGAGTCAAACGAGTCAAACGAGTCAAACGAGTCAACCGAGTCAAACGAGTCAAGCGAGTCAAGCGAGTCAAACGAGTCAAGCGAGTCAAGCGAGTCAAACGAGTCAAACGAGTCAAACGAGTCAAACGAGTCAAACGAGTCAAACGAGTCAAACGAGTCAAACGCGTCAAACGAGTCAAACGAGTCAAACGAGTCAAACGAGTCAAACGAGTCAAACGAGTCAAACGAGTCAAACGAGTCAAACGAGTCAAACGAGTCAAACGAGTCAAACGAGTCAAACGAGTCAAACGAGTCAAACGAGTCAAACGAGTCAAACGAGTCAAACGAGTCAAACGAGTCAAACGAGTCAAACGAGTCAAACGAGTCAAACGAGTCAAACGAGTCAAACGAGTCAAACGAGTCAAACGAGTCAAACGAGTCAAACGAGTCAAACGAGTCAAACGAGTCAAACGAGTCAAACGAGTCAAACGAGTCAAACGAGTCAAACGAGTCAAACGAGTCAAACGAGTCAAACGAGTCAAACGAGTCAAACGAGTCAAACGAGTCAAACGAGTCAAACGAGTCAAACGAGTCAAACGAGTCAAACGAGTCAAACGAGTCAAACGAGTCAAACGAGTCAAACGAGTCAAACGAGTCAAACGAGTCAAACGAGTCAAACGAGTCAAACGAGTCAAACGAGTCAAACGAGTCAAACGAGTCAAACGAGTCAAACGAGTCAAACGAGTCAAACGAGTCAAACGAGTCAAACGAGTCAAACGAGTCAAACGAGTCAAACGAGTCAAACGAGTCAAACGAGTCAAACGAGTCAAACGAGTCAAACGAGTCAACCGACTCAAACGAGTCAAACGAGCCAAACGAGTCAAACGAGCCAAACGAGCCAAACGAGCCAATCGAGTCAAACGAGTCAAACGAGTCAAACGAGTCAAACGAGTCAAACGAGTCAAACGACTCAAACGAGTCAAACGAGTCAAACGAGCCAAACGAGTCAAACGAGTCAAACGAGCTAAACGAGCCAAACGAGCCAATGGAGTCAAACGAGTCAAACGAGTCAAACGAGTCAAACGAGTCAAACGAGTCAAGCGAGTCAAGCGAGTCAAGCGAGTCAAGCGAGTCAATCGAGTCAAACGAGTCAAACGACTCAAACGAGTCAAACGAGCCAAACGAGTCAAACGAGCCAAACGAGTCAAACGAGCCAAACGAGTCAAACGAGCCAAACGAGTCAAACGAGTCAAACGAGTCAAACGAGTCAAACGAGTCAAACGAGTCAAACGAGTCAAACGAGACAAACGAGTCAAACGAGTCAAACGAGTCAAACGAGTCAAACGAGTCAAACGAGTCAAACGAGTCAAACGAGTCAAACGAGTCAAACGAGTCAAACGAGTCAAACGAGTCAAACGAGTCAAACGAGTCAAACGAGTCAAACGAGTCAAACGAGTCAAACGAGTCAAACGAGTCAAACGAGTCAAACGAGTCAATCGAGTCAAACGAGTCAAACGAGTCAAACGAGTCAAACGAGTCAAACGAGTCAAACGTGTCAAACGGGTCAAACGGGTCGAACGAGTGAAACGGGTCGAACAGGACAATCGAGTCAAACGAGTGAAACGAGTCAAACGACCCAAACGAGTCAAACGAGTCAAACGAGTCAAACGAGTCAAACGAGTGAAACGAGTCAAACGACCCAAACGAGTCAAACGAGTCAAACGAGTCAAACGAGTCAAACGAGTCAAACGAGTGAAACGGGTCGAACAGGACAATCGAGTCAAACGAGTGAAACGAGTCAAACGAGTCAAACGAGTCAAACGAGTCAAACGAGTCAAACGAGTGAAACGAGTCAAACGAGTCAAACGAGTCAATCGAGTCAAACGAGTCAAACGAGTCAAACGAGTTACTCGAGTCAATCGGGTCAAGCGACTCAAACGAGTCAAACGAGTCAAACGAGCCAAACGAGTCAAACGAGCCAAACGAGTCAAACGAGCCAAACGAGCCAAACGAGCCAAACGAGCCAAACGAGCCAAACGAGTCAAACGAGTCAAACGAGTCAAACGAGTCAAACGAGTCAAACGAGTCAAACGAGTCAAACGAGTCAAACGAGTCAAACGAGTCAAACGAGTCAAACGAGTCAAACGAGTCAAACGAGTCAAACGAGTCAAACGAGTCAAACGAGTCAAACGAGTCAAACGAGTCAAACGAGTCAAACGAGTCAAACGAGTCAAACGAGTCAAACGAGTCAAACGAGTCAAACGAGTCAAACGAGTCAAACGAGTCAAACGAGTCAAACGAGTCAAACGAGTCAAACGAGTCAAACGAGTCAAACGAGTCAAACGAGTCAAACGAGTCAAACGAGTCAAACGAGTCAAACGAGTCAAACGAGTCAAACGAGTCAAACGAGTCAAACGAGTCAAACGAGTCAAACGAGTCAAACGAGTCAAACGAGTCAAACGAGTCAAACGAGTCAAACGAGTCAAACGAGTCAAACGAGTCAAACGAGTCAAACGAGTCAAACGAGTCAAACGAGTCAAACGAGTCAAACGAGTCAAACGAGTCAAACGAGTCAAACGAGTCAAACGAGTCAAACGAGTCAAACGAGTCAAACGAGTCAAACGAGTCAAACGAGTCAAACGAGTCAAACGAGTCAAACGAGTCAAACGAGTCAAACGAGTCAAACGAGTCAAACGAGTCAAACGAGTCAAACGAGTCAAACGAGTCAAACGAGTCAAACGAGTCAAACGAGTCAAACGAGTCAAACGAGTCAAACGAGTCAAACGAGTCAAACGAGTCAAACGAGTCAAACGAGTCAAACGAGTCAAACGAGTCAAACGAGTCAAACGAGTCAAACGAGTCAAACGAGTCAAACGAGTCAAACGAGTCAAACGAGTCAAACGAGTCAAACGAGTCAAACGAGTCAAACGAGTCAAACGAGTCAAACGAGTCAAACGAGTCAAACGAGTCAAACGAGTCAAACGAGTCAAACGAGTCAAACGAGTCAAACGAGTCAAACGAGTCAAACGAGTCAAACGAGTCAAACGAGTCAAACGAGTCAAACGAGTCAAACGAGTCAAACGAGTCAAACGAGTCAAACGAGTCAAACGAGTCAAACGTGTCAAACGGGTCAAACGGGTCGAACGAGTGAAACGGGTCGAACAGGACAAACGAGTCAAACGAGTCAAACGAGTCAAACGAGTCAAACGAGTCAAACGAGTCAAACGAGTCAAACGAGTCAAACGAGTCAAACGAGTCAAACGAGTCAAACGAGTCAAACGAGTCAAACGAGTCAAACGAGTCAAACGAGTCAAACGAGTCAAACGAGTCAAACGAGTCAAACGAGTCAAACGAGTCAAACGAGTCAAACGAGTCAAACGAGTCAAACGAGTCAAACGAGTCAAACGAGTCAAACGAGTCAAACGAGTCAAACGAGTCAAACGAGTCAAACGAGTCAAACGAGTCAAACGAGTCAAACGAGTCAAACGAGTCAACCGAGTCAAACGAGTCAAACGAGTCAAACGAGTCAAACGAGTCAAACGAGTCAAACGAGTCAAACGAGACAAACGAGTCAAACGAGTCAAACGAGTCAAACGAGTCAAACGAGTCAAACGAGTCAAACGAGTCAAACGAGTCAAACGAGTCAAACGAGTCAAACGAGTCAAACGAGTCAAACGAGTCAAACGAGTCAAACGAGTCAAACGAGTCAAACGAGTCAAACGAGTCAAACGAGTCAAACGAGTCAAACGAGTCAAACGAGTCAAACGAGTCAAACGAGTCAAACGAGTCAAACGAGTCAAACGAGTCAAACGAGTCAAACGAGTCAAACGAGTCAAACGAGTCAAACGAGTCAAACGAGTCAAACGAGTCAAACGAGTCAAACGACTCAAACGAGCCAAACGAGTCAAACGAGCCAAACGAGCCAAACGAGCCAAACGAGCCAAACGAGCCAAACGAGCCAAACGAGTCAAACGAGTCAAACGAGTCAAACGAGTCAAACGAGTCAAACGAGTCAATCGAGTCAAACGAGTCAAACGAGTCAAACGAGTCAAACGAGTCAAACGCGTCAAACGAGTCAAACGAGTCAAACGAGTCAAACGAGTCAAACGTGTCAAACGGGTCAAACGGGTCGAACGAGTGAAACGGGTCGAACAGGACAATCGAGTCAAACGAGTCAAACGAGTCAAACGACCCAAACGAGTCAAACGAGTCAAACGAGTCAAACGAGTCAAACGAGTCAAACGAGTCAAACGAGTCAAACGAGTCAAACGAGTCAAACGTGTCCAACGGGTACAACGGGTCAAACGGGTCGAACAGGACAATCGAGTCAAACGAGTCAAACGAGTCAAACGAGTCAAACGAGTCAAACGAGTCAAACGAGTCAAACGAGTCAAACGTGTCAAACGGGTCAAACGGGTCGAACGAGTGAAACGGGTCGAACAGGACAATCGAGTCAAACGAGTCAAACGAGTCAAACGAGTCAAACGAGTCAAACGAGTCAAACGAGTCAAACGAGTCAAACGAGTCGAACGAGTCAAACGAGTCGAACGAGTCAAACGAGTCGAACGAGTCGAACGAGTCGAACGAGTCGAACGAGTCGAACGAGTCGAACGAGTCGAACGAGTCGAACGAGTCAAACGAGTCAAACGAGTCAAACGAGTCAAACGAGTCAAACGAGACAAACGAGTCAAACGAGTCAAACGAGTCAAACGAGTCAAACGAGTCAAACGAGTCAAACGAGTCAAACGAGTCAAACGAGTCAAACGAGTCAAACGAGTCAAACGAGTCAAACGAGTCAAACGAGTCAAACGAGTCAAACGAGTCAAACGAGTCAAACGAGTCAAACGAGTCAAACGAGTCAAACGAGTCAAACGAGTCAAACGAGTCAAACGAGTCAAACGAGTCAAACGAGTCAAACGAGTCAAACGAGTCAAACGAGTCAAACGAGTCAAACGAGTCAAACGAGTCAAACGAGTCAAACGAGTCAAACGAGTCAAACGAGTCAAACGAGTCAAACGAGTCAAACGAGTCAAACGACTCAAACGAGCCAAACGAGTCAAACGAGCCAAACGAGCCAAACGAGCCAAACGAGCCAAACGAGCCAAACGAGCCAAACGAGTCAAACGAGTCAAACGAGTCAAACGAGTCAAACGAGTCAAACGAGTCAAACGAGTCAAACGAGTCAAACGAGTCAAACGAGTCAAACGAGTCAAACGCGTCAAACGAGTCAAACGAGTCAAACGAGTCAAACGAGTCAAACGTGTCAAACGGGTCAAACGGGTCGAACGAGTGAAACGGGTCGAACAGGACAATCGAGTCAAACGAGTCAAACGAGTCAAACGACCCAAACGAGTCAAACGAGTCAAACGAGTCAAACGAGTCAAACGAGTCAAACGAGTCAAACGAGTCAAACGAGTCAAACGAGTCAAACGTGTCCAACGGGTACAACGGGTCAAACGGGTCGAACAGGACAATCGAGTCAAACGAGTCAAACGAGTCAAACGAGTCAAACGAGTCAAACGAGTCAAACGAGTCAAACGAGTCAAACGTGTCAAACGGGTCAAACGGGTCGAACGAGTGAAACGGGTCGAACAGGACAATCGAGTCAAACGAGTCAAACGAGTCAAACGAGTCAAACGAGTCAAACGAGTCAAACGAGTCAAACGAGTCAAACGAGTCAAACGAGTCGAACGAGTCGAACGAGTCGAACGAGTCGAACGAGTCGAACGAGTCGAACGAGTCGAACGAGTCGAACGAGTCGAACGAGTCGAACGAGTCGAACGAGTCGAACGAGTCAAACGAGTCAAACGAGTCAAACGAGTCAAACGTGTCAAACGAGTCAAACGAGTCAAACGAGTCAAACGAGTCAAACGAGTCAAACGAGTCAAACGAGTCAAACGAGTCAAACGAGTCAAACGAGTCAAACGAGTCAAACGAGTCAAACGAGTCAAACGAGTCAAACGAGTCAAACGAGTCAAACGAGTCAAACGAGTCAAACGAGTCAAACGAGTCAAACGAGTCAAACGAGTCAAACGAGTGAAACGAGTCAAACGAGTCAAACGAGTCAAACGAGTCAAACGAGTCAAACGAGTCAAACGAGTCAAACGAGTCAAACGAGTCAAACGAGTCAAACGAGTCAAACGAGTCAAACGAGTCAAACGAGTCAAACGAGTCAAACGAGTCAAACGAGTCAAACGAGTCAAACGAGTCAAACGAGTCAAACGAGTCAAACGAGTCAAACGAGTCAAACGAGTCAAACGAGTCAAACGAGTCAAACGAGTCAAACGAGTCAAACGAGTCAAACGAGTCAAACGAGTCAAACGAGTCAAACGAGTCAAACGAGTCAAACGAGTCAAACGAGTCAAACGCGTCAAACGAGTCAAACGAGTCAAACGAGTCAAACGAGTCAAACGAGTCAAACGAGTCAAACGAGTCAAACGAGTCAAACGAGTCAAACGAGTCAAACGAGTCAAACGAGTCAAACGTGTCAAACGAGTCAAACGTGTCAAACGGGTCAAACGGGTCGAACGAGTGAAACGGGTCGAACAGGACAATCGAGTCAAACGAGTTCAACGAGTCAAACGAGTCAAACGAGTCAAACGAGTCAAACGAGTCAAACGAGTCAAACGAGTCAAACGAGTCAAACGAGTCAAACGAGTCAAACGAGTCAAACGAGTCAAACGAGTCAAACGAGTCAAACGAGTCAAACGAGTCAAACGAGTCAAACGAGTCAAACGAGTCAAACGAGTCAAACGAGTCAAACGAGTCAAACGAGTCAAACGAGTCAAACGAGTCAAACGAGTCAAACGAGTCAAACGAGTCAAACGAGTCAAACGAGTCAAACGAGTCAAACGAGTCAAACGAGTCAAACGAGTCAAACGAGTCAAACGAGTCAAACGAGTCAAACGAGTCAAACGAGTCAAACGAGTCAAACGAGTCAAACGAGTCAAACGAGTCAAACGAGTCAAACGAGTCAAACGAGTCAAACGAGTCAAACGAGTCAAACGAGTCAAACGAGTCAAACGAGTCAAACGAGTCAAACGAGTCAAACGAGTCAAACGAGTCAAACGAGTCAAACGAGTCAAACGAGTCAAACGAGTCAAACGAGTCAAACGAGTCAAACGAGTCAAACGAGTCAAACGAGTCAAACGAGTCAAACGAGTCAAACGGGTCAAACGGGTCGAACGAGTGAAACGGGTCGAACAGGACAATCGAGTCAAACGAGTCAAACGAGTCAAACGAGTCAAACGAGTCAAACGAGTCAAACGAGTCAAACGAGTCAAACGAGTCAAACGAGTCAAACGAGTCAAACGAGTCAAACGAGTCAAACGAGTCAAACGAGTCAAACGAGTCAAACGAGTCAAACGAGTCAAACGAGTCAAACGAGTCAAACGAGTCAAACGAGTCAAACGAGTCAAACGAGTCAAACGAGTCAAACGAGTCAAACGAGTCAAACGAGTCAAACGAGTCAAACGAGTCAAACGAGTCAAACGAGTCAAACGAGTCAAACGAGTCAAACGAGTCAAACGAGTCAAACGAGTCAAACGAGTCAAACGAGTCAAACGAGTCAAACGAGTCAAACGAGTCAAACGAGTCAAACGAGTCAAACGAGTCAAACGAGTCAAACGAGTCAAACGAGTCAAACGAGTCAAACGAGTCAAACGAGTCAAACGAGTCAAACGAGTCAAACGAGTCAAACGAGTCAAACGAGTCAAACGAGTCAAACGAGTCAAACGAGTCAAACGAGTCAAACGAGTCAAACGAGTCAAACGAGTCAAACGACTCAAACGAGCCAAACGAGTCAAACGAGTCAAACGAGCCAAACGAGCCAAACGAGCCAAACGAGCCAAACGAGCCAAACGAGCCAAACGAGTCAAACGAGTCAAACGAGTCAAACGAGTCAAACGAGTCAAACGAGTCAAACGAGTCAAACGAGTCAAACGAGTCAAACGAGTCAAACGAGTCAAACGAGTCAAACGAGTCAAACGAGTCAAACGAGTCAAACGAGTCAAACGAGTCAAACGTGTCAAACGGGTCAAACGGGTCGAACGAGTGAAACGGGTCGAACAGGACAATCGAGTCAAACGAGTCAAACGAGTCAAACGACCCAAACGAGTCAAACGAGTCAAACGAGTCAAACGAGTCAAACGAGTCAAACGAGTCAAACGAATCAAACGAGTCAAACGAGTCAAACGTGTCCAACGGGTCCAACGGGTCAAACGGGTCGAACAGGACAATCGAGTCAAACGAGTCAAACGAGTCAAACGAGTCAAACGAGTCAAACGAGTCAAACGAGTCAAACGAGTCAAACGTGTCAAACGGGTCAAACGGGTCGAACGAGTGAAACGGGTCGAACAGGACAATCGAGTCAAACGAGTCAAACGAGTCAAACGAGTCAAACGAGTCAAACGAGTCAAACGAGTCAAACGAGTCAAACGAGTCGAACGAGTCGAACGAGTCGAACGAGTCGAACGAGTCGAACGAGTCGAACGAGTCGAACGAGTCGAACGAGTCGAACGAGTCGAACGAGTCGAACGAGTCGAACGAGTCGAACGAGTCGAACGAGTCGAACGAGTCGAACCAGTCGAACGAGTCGAACCAGTCGAACGAGTCGAACCAGTCGAACGAGTCAAACGAGTCAAACGAGTCAATCGAGTCAAACGAGTCAAACGAGTCAAACGAGTCAAACGAGTCAAACGGGTCAAACGTGTCAAACGGGTCAAACGAGTTATACGATTCAAACGAGTCAAACGAGTCAAACGAGTCAAAAGAGTCAAACGAGTCAAACGAGTCAAACGAGTCAAACGAGTCAAACGAGTCAAACGAGTCAAACGAGTCAAACGAGTCAAACGAGACAATCGAGTCAATCGAGTCGAACGAGTCGAACGAGTCGAACGAGTCGAACGAGTCGAACGAGTCGAACGAGTCGAACGAGTCGAACGAGTCGAACGAGTCGAACGAGTCGAACGAGTCGAACGAGTCGAACGAGTCGAACGAGTCGAACGAGTCGAACGAGTCGAACGAGTCGAACGAGTCGAACGAGTCGAACGAGTCGAACGAGTCGAACGAGTCGAACGAGTCGAACGAGTCGAACGAGTCGAACGAGTCGAACGAGTCGAACGAGTCGAACGAGTCGAACGAGTCGAACGAGTCGAACGAGTCGAACGAGTCGAACGAGTCGAACGAGTCGAACGAGTCGAACGAGTCGAACGAGTCGAACGAGTCGAACGAGTCGAACGAGTCGAACGAGTCGAACGAGTCGAACGAGTCGAACGAGTCGAACGAGTCGAACGAGTCGAACGAGTCGAACGAGTCGAACGAGTCGAACGAGTCGAACGAGTCGAACGAGTCGAACGAGTCGAACGAGTCGAACGAGTCGAACGAGTCGAACGAGTCGAACGAGTCGAACGAGTCGAACGAGTCGAACGAGTCGAACGAGTCGAACGAGTCGAACGAGTCGAACGAGTCGAACGAGTCGAACGAGTCGAACGAGTCGAACGAGTCGAACGAGTCGAACGAGTCGAACGAGTCGAACGAGTCGAACGAGTCGAACGAGTCGAACGAGTCGAACGAGTCGAACGAGTCGAACGAGTCGAACGAGTCGAACGAGTCGAACGAGTCGAACGAGTCGAACGAGTCGAACGAGTCGAACGAGTCGAACGAGTCGAACGAGTCGAACGAGTCGAACGAGTCGAACGAGTCGAACGAGTCGAACGAGTCGAACGAGTCGAACGAGTCGAACGAGTCGAACGAGTCGAACGAGTCGAACGAGTCGAACGAGTCGAACGAGTGAAACGTGTCAAACGGGTCAAACGAGTCAAACGAGTGAAACGAGTGAAACGAGTCCAACGAGTCAAACGAGTCAAACGAGTCAAACGAGTCAAACGAGTCAAACGAGTCAAAAGAGTCAAACGAGTCAATCGAGTCAAACGAGTCAAACGAGTCAAACGGGTCAAACGAGTCAAACGAGTCAAACGAGTCAAACGAGTCAAACGAGTCAAACGAGTCAAACGAGTCAAACGAGTCAAACGAGTCAAACGAGTCAAACGAGTCAAACGAGTCAAACGAGTCAAACGAGTCAAACGTGTCAAACGGGTCAAACGGGTCGAACGAGTGAAACGGGTCGAACAGGACAATCGAGTCAAACGAGTCAAACGAGTCAAACGAGTCAAACGAGTCAAACGAGTCAAACGAGTCAAACGACTCAAACGAGCCAAACGAGTCAAACGAGCCAAACGAGCCAAACGAGCCAAACGAGCCAAACGAGCCAAACGAGCCAAACGAGTCAAACGAGTCAAACGAGTCAAACGAGTCAAACGAGTCAAACGAGTCAAACGAGTCAAACGAGTCAAACGAGTCAAACGAGTCAAACGAGTCAAACGAGTCAAACGAGTCAAACGAGTCAAACGAGTCAAACGAGTCAAACGAGTCAAACGAGTCAAACGAGTCAAACGAGTCAAACGAGTCAAACGTGTCAAACGGGTCAAACGGGTCGAACGAGTGAAACGGGTCGAACAGGACAATCGAGTCAAACGAGTCAAACGAGTCAAACGACCCAAACGAGTCAAACGAGTCAAACGAGTCAAACGAGTCAAACGAGTCAAACGAGTCAAACGAGTCAAACGAGTCAAACGAGTCAAACGAGTCAAACGAGTCAAACGATTCAAACGAGTCAAGCGAGTCAAGCGAGTCAAGCGAGTCAAGCGAGTCAAGCGAGTCAAGCGAGTCAAGCGAGTCAAGCGAGTCAAGCGAGTCAAGCGAGTCAAGCGAGTCAAGCGAGTCAAGCGAGTCAAGCGAGTCAAGCGAGTCAAGCGAGTCGAACGAGTCGAACGAGTCGAACGAGTCGAACGAGTCGAACCAGTCGAACGAGTCGAACGTGTCAAACGGGTCAAACGGGTCGAACGAGTGAAACGGGTCGAACAGGACAATCGAGTCAAACGAGTCAAACGAGTCAAACGAGTCAAACGAGTCAAACGAGTCAAACGAGTCAAACGAGTCAAACGAGTCAAACGACTCAAACGAGCCAAACGAGTCAAACGAGCCAAACGAGCCAAACGAGCCAAACGAGCCAAACGAGCCAAACGAGCCAAACGAGTCAAACGAGTCAAACGAGTCAAACGAGTCAAACGAGTCAAACGAGTCAAACGAGTCAAACGAGTCAAACGAGTCAAACGAGTCAAACGAGTCAAACGAGTCAAACGAGTCAAACGAGTCAAACGAGTCAAACGAGTCAAACGAGTCAAACGTGTCAAACGGGTCAAACGGGTCGAACGAGTGAAACGGGTCGAACAGGACAATCGAGTCAAACGAGTCAAACGAGTCAAACGACCCAAACGAGTCAAACGAGTCAAACGAGTCAAACGAGTCAAACGAGTCAAACGAGTCAAACGAGTCAAACGAGTCAAACGAGTCAAACGTGTCCAACGGGTCCAACGGGTCAAACGGGTCGAACAGGACAATCGAGTCAAACGAGTCAAACGAGTCAAACGAGTCAAACGAGTCAAACGAGTCAAACGAGTCAAACGAGTCAAACGTGTCAAACGGGTCAAACGGGTCGAACGAGTCGAACGAGTCGAACGAGTCGAACGAGTCGAACGAGTCGAACGAGTCGAACGAGTCGAACGAGTCGAACGAGTCGAACGAGTCGAACGAGTCAAACGAGTCAAACGTGTCAAACGAGTCAAACGAGTCAAACGAGTCAAACGAGTCAAACGAGTCAAACGAGTCAAACGAGTCAAACGAGTCAAACGAGTCAAACGAGTCAAACGAGTCAAACGAGTCAAACGAGTCAAACGAGTCAAACGAGTCGAACGAGTCAAACGAGTCGAACGAGTCGAACGAGTCGAACGAGTCGAACGAGTCGAACGAGTCGAACGAGTCGAACGAGTCGAACGAGTCGAACGAGTCGAACGAGTCGAACGAGTCGAACGAGTCGAACGAGTCGAACGAGTCAAACGTGTCAAACGAGTCAAACGAGTCAAACGAGTCAAACGAGTCAAACGAGTCAAACGAGTCAAACGAGTCAAACGAGTCAAACGAGTCAAACGAGTCAAACGAGTCAAACGAGTCAAACGAGTCAAACGAGTCAAACGAGTCAAACGAGTCAAACGAGTCAAACGAGTCAAACGAGTCAAACGAGTCAAACGAGTCAAACGAGTCAAACGAGTCAAACGAGTCAAACGAGTCAAACGAGTCAAACGAGTCAAACGAGTCAAACGAGTCAAACGAGTCAAACGAGTCAAACGAGTCAAACGAGTCAAACGAGTCAAACGAGTCAAACGATTCAAACGAGTCAAACGAGTCAAACGAGTCAAACGAGTCAAACGTGTCAAACGGGTCAAACGGGTCGAACGAGTGAAACGGGTCGAACAGGACAATCGAGTCAAACGAGTCAAACGAGTCAAACGACCCAAACGAGTCAAACGAGTCAAACGAGTCAAACGAGTGAAACGAGTCAAACGAGTCAAACGAGTCAAACGAGTCAAACGAGTCAAACGAGTCAAACGAGTCAAACGAGTCAAACGAGTCAAACGATTCAAACGAGTCAAGCGAGTCAAGCGAGTCAAGCGAGTCAAGCGAGTCAAGCGAGTCAAGCGAGTCAAGCGAGTCAAGCGAGTCAAGCGAGTCAAGCGAGTCAAGCGAGTCAAGCGAGTCAAGCGAGTCAAGCGAGTCAAGCGAGTCAAGCGAGTCGAACGAGTCGAACGAGTCGAACGAGTCGAACGAGTCGAACGAGTCGAACCAGTCGAACGAGTCGAACCAGTCGAACGAGTCGAACCAGTCGAACGAGTCAAACGAGTCAAACGAGTCAATCGAGTCAAACGAGTCAAACGAGTCAAACGAGTCAAACGAGTCAAACGAGTCAAACGTGTCAAACGGGTCAAACGAGTTATACGATTCAAACGAGTCAAACGAGTCAAACGAGTCAAACGAGTCAAACGAGTCAAACGAGTCAAACGAGTCAAACGAGTCAAACGAGTCAAACGAGTCAAACGAGTCAAACGAGTCAAACGAGTCAAACGAGTCAAACGAGACAATCGAGTCAATCGAGTCAAACGAGTCGAACGAGTCGAACGAGTCGAACGAGTCGAACGAGTCGAACGAGTCGAACGAGTCGAACGAGTCGAACGAGTCGAACGAGTCGAACGAGTCGAACGAGTCGAACGAGTCGAACGAGTCGAACGTGTCGAACGAGTCGAACGAGTCGAACGAGTCGAACGAGTCGAACGAGTCGAACGAGTCGAACGAGTCGAACGAGTCGAACGAGTCGAACGAGTCGAACGAGTCGAACGAGTCGAACGAGTCGAACGAGTCGAACGAGTCGAACGAGTCGAACGAGTCGAACGAGTCGAACGAGTCGAACGAGTCGAACGAGTCGAACGAGTCGAACGAGTCGAACGAGTCGAACGAGTCGAACGAGTCGAACGAGTCGAACGAGTCGAACGAGTCGAACGAGTCGAACGAGTCGAACGAGTCGAACGAGTCGAACGAGTCAAACGAGTCAAACGAGTGAAACGTGTCAAACGGGTCAAACGAGTCAAACGAGTGAAACGAGTCCAACGAGTCAAACGAGTCAAACGAGTCAAACGAGTCAAACGAGTCAAACGAGTCAAAAGAGTCAAACGAGTCAATCGAGTCAAACGAGTCAAACGAGTCAAACGGGTCAAACGAGTCAAACGAGTCAAACGAGTCAAACGAGTCAAACGAGTCAAACGAGTCAAACGAGTCAAACGAGTCAAACGAGTCAAACGAGTCAAACGAGTCAAACGTGTCAAACGGGTCAAACGGGTCGAACGAGTGAAACGGGTCGAACAGGACAATCGAGTCAAACGAGTCAAACGAGTCAAACGAGTCAAACGAGTCAAACGAGTCAAACGAGTCAAACGACTCAAACGAGCCAAACGAGTCAAACGAGCCAAACGAGCCAAACGAGCCAAACGAGCCAAACGAGCCAAACGAGCCAAACGAGTCAAACGAGTCAAACGAGTCAAACGAGTCAAACGAGTCAAACGAGTCAAACGAGTCAAACGTGTCAAACGAGTCAAACGAGTCAAACGAGTCAAACGAGTCAAACGAGTCAAACGAGTCAAACGAGTCAAACGAGTCAAACGAGTCAAACGTGTCAAACGGGTCAAACGGGTCGAACGAGTGAAACGGGTCGAACAGGACAATCGAGTCAAACGAGTCAAACGAGTCAAACGACCCAAACGAGTCAAACGAGTCAAACGAGTCAAACGAGTCAAACGAGTCAAACGAGTCAAACGAGTCAAACGAGTCAAACGAGTCAAACGTGTCCAACGGGTCCAACGGGTCAAACGGGTCGAACAGGACAATCGAGTCAAACGAGTCAAACGAGTCAAACGAGTCAAACGAGTCAAACGAGTCAAACGAGTCAAACGAGTCAAACGTGTCAAACGGGTCAAACGGGTCGAACGAGTGAAACGGGTCGAACAGGACAATCGAGTCAAACGAGTCAAACGAGTCAAACGAGTCAAACGAGTCAAACGAGTCAAACGAGTCAAACGAGTCAAACGAGTCAAACGAGTCGAACGAGTCGAACGAGTCGAACGAGTCGAACGAGTCGAACGAGTCGAACGAGTCGAACGAGTCGAACGAGTCGAACGAGTCGAACGAGTCGAACGAGTCGAACGAGTCGAACGAGTCGAACGAGTCGAACGAGTCAAACGAGTCAAACGAGTCAAACGAGTCAAACGTGTCAAACGAGTCAAACGAGTCAAACGAGTCAAACGAGTCAAACGAGTCAAACGAGTCAAACGAGTCAAACGAGTCAAACGTGTCAAACGGGTCAAACGGGTCGAACGAGTGAAACGGGTCGAACAGGACAATCGAGTCAAACGAGTCAAACGAGTCAAACGACCCAAACGAGTCAAACGAGTCAAACGAGTCAAACGTGTCCAACGGGTCCAACGGGTCAAACGGGTCGAACAGGACAATCGAGTCAAACGAGTCAAACGAGTCAAACGAGTCAAACGAGTCAAACGAGTCAAACGAGTCAAACGAGTCAAACGAGTCAAACGAGTCAAACGTGTCAAACGGGTCAAACGGGTCGAACGAGTGAAACGGGTCGAACAGGACAATCGAGTCAAACGAGTCAAACGAGTCAAACGACCCAAACGAGTCAAACGAGTCGAACGAGTCAAACGAGTCGAACGAGTCGAACGAGTCGAACGAGTCGAACGAGTCGAACGAGTCGAACGAGTCGAACGAGTCGAACGAGTCGAACGAGTCGAACGAGTCGAACGAGTCGAACGAGTCGAACGAGTCGAACGAGTCGAACGAGTCGAACGAGTCGAACGAGTCGAACGAGTCGAACGAGTCGAACGAGTCGAACGAGTCGAACGAGTCGAACGAGTCGAACGAGTCGAACGAGTCGAACGAGTCGAACGAGTCGAACGAGTCGAACGAGTCGAACGAGTCGAACGAGTCGAACGAGTCGAACGAGTCGAACGAGTCGAACGAGTCGAACGAGTCGAACGAGTCGAACGAGTCGAACGAGTCGAACGAGTCGAACGAGTCGAACGAGTCGAACGAGTCGAACGAGTCGAACGAGTCGAACGAGTCGAACGAGTCGAACGAGTCGAACGAGTCGAACGAGTCGAACGAGTCGAACGAGTCGAACGAGTCGAACGAGTCGAACGAGTCGAACGAGTCGAACGAGTCGAACGAGTCGAACGAGTCGAACGAGTCGAACGAGTCGAACGAGTCGAACGAGTCGAACGAGTCGAACGAGTCGAACGAGTCGAACGAGTCGAACGAGTCGAACGAGTCGAACGAGTCGAACGAGTCGAACGAGTCGAACGAGTCGAACGAGTCGAACGAGTCGAACGAGTCGAACGAGTCGAACGAGTCGAACGAGTCGAACGAGTCGAACGAGTCGAACGAGTCGAACGAGTCGAACGAGTCGAACGAGTCGAACGAGTCGAACGAGTCGAACGAGTCGAACGAGTCGAACGAGTCGAACGAGTCGAACGAGTCGAACGAGTCGAACGAGTCGAACGAGTCGAACGAGTCGAACGAGTCGAACGAGTCGAACGAGTCGAACGAGTCGAACGAGTCGAACGAGTCGAACGAGTCGAACGAGTCGAACGAGTCGAACGAGTCGAACGAGTCGAACGAGTCGAACGAGTCGAACGAGTCGAACGAGTCGAACGAGTCGAACGAGTCGAACGAGTCGAACGAGTCGAACGAGTCGAACGAGTCAAACGAGTCGAACGAGTCAAACGAGTCAAACGAGTCAAACGAGTCAAACGAGTCAAACGAGTCAAACGAGTCAAACGACTCAAACGAGCCAAACGAGTCAAACGAGCCAAACGAGCCAAACGAGCCAAACGAGCCAAACGAGTCAAACGAGTCAAACGAGTCAAACGAGTCAAACGAGTCAAACGAGTCAAACGAGTCAAACGAGTCAAACGAGTCAAACGCGTCAAACGAGTCAAACGAGTCAAACGAGTCAAACGAGTCAAACGTGTCAAACGGGTCAAACGGGTCGAACGAGTCGAACGAGTCGAACGAGTCGAACCAGTCGAACGAGTCGAACGTGTCAAACGGGTCAAACGGGTCGAACGAGTGAAACGGGTCGAACAGGACAATCGAGTCAAACGAGTCAAACGAGTCAAACGAGTCAAACGAGTCAAACGAGTCAAACGAGTCAAACGAGTCAAACGAGTCAAACGACTCAAACGAGCCAAACGAGTCAAACGAGCCAAACGAGCCAAACGAGCCAAACGAGCCAAACGAGCCAAACGAGCCAAACGAGTCAAACGAGTCAAACGAGTCAAACGAGTCAAACGAGTCAAACGAGTCAAACGAGTCAAACGAGTCAAACGAGTCAAACGAGTCAAACGAGTCAAACGAGTCAAACGAGTCAAACGAGTCAAACGAGTCAAACGAGTCAAACGAGTCAAACGTGTCAAACGGGTCAAACGGGTCGAACGAGTGAAACGGGTCGAACAGGACAATCGAGTCAAACGAGTCAAACGAGTCAAACGACCCAAACGAGTCAAACGAGTCAAACGAGTCAAACGAGTCAAACGAGTCAAACGAGTCAAACGAGTCAAACGAGTCAAACGAGTCAAACGTGTCCAACGGGTCCAACGGGTCAAACGGGTCGAACAGGACAATCGAGTCAAACGAGTCAAACGAGTCAAACGAGTCAAACGAGTCAAACGAGTCAAACGAGTCAAACGAGTCAAACGTGTCAAACGGGTCAAACGGGTCGAACGAGTCGAACGAGTCGAACGAGTCGAACGAGTCGAACGAGTCGAACGAGTCGAACGAGTCGAACGAGTCGAACGAGTCAAACGAGTCAAACGTGTCAAACGAGTCAAACGAGTCAAACGAGTCAAACGAGTCAAACGAGTCAAACGAGTCAAACGAGTCAAACGAGTCAAACGAGTCAAACGAGTCAAACGAGTCAAACGAGTCGAACGAGTCAAACGAGTCGAACGAGTCGAACGAGTCAAACGAGTCAAACGAGTCGAACGAGTCGAACGAGTCGAACGAGTCGAACGAGTCGAACGAGTCGAACGAGTCGAACGAGTCGAACGAGTCGAACGAGTCGAACGAGTCAAACGTGTCAAACGAGTCAAACGAGTCAAACGAGTCAAACGAGTCAAACGAGTCAAACGAGTCAAACGAGTCAAACGAGTCAAACGAGTCAAACGAGTCAAACGAGTCAAACGAGTCAAACGAGTCAAACGAGTCAAACGAGTCAAACGAGTCAAACGAGTCAAACGAGTCAAACGAGTCAAACGAGTCAAACGAGTCAAACGAGTCAAACGAGTCAAACGAGTCAAACGAGTCAAACGAGTCAAACGAGTCAAACGAGTCAAACGAGTCAAACGAGTCAAACGAGTCAAACGAGTCAAACGAGTCAAACGAGTCAAACGAGTCAAACGAGTCAAACGAGTCAAACGAGTCAAACGAGTCAAACGAGTCAAACGAGTCAAACGAGTCAAACGAGTCAAACGTGTCAAACGGGTCAAACGGGTCGAACGAGTGAAACGGGTCGAACAGGACAATCGAGTCAAACGAGTCAAACGAGTCAAACGACCCAAACGAGTCAAACGAGTCAAACGAGTCAAACGAGTGAAACGAGTCAAACGAGTCAAACGAGTCAAACGAGTCAAACGAGTCAAACGAGTCAAACGAGTCAAACGAGTCAAACGAGTCAAACGATTCAAACGAGTCAAGCGAGTCAAGCGAGTCAAGCGAGTCAAGCGAGTCAAGCGAGTCAAGCGAGTCAAGCGAGTCAAGCGAGTCAAGCGAGTCAAGCGAGTCAAGCGAGTCAAGCGAGTCAAGCGAGTCAAGCGAGTCAAGCGAGTCAAGCGAGTCAAGCGAGTCGAACGAGTCGAACGAGTCGAACGAGTCGAACGAGTCGAACGAGTCGAACGAGTCGAACCAGTCGAACGAGTCGAACCAGTCGAACGAGTCGAACCAGTCGAACGAGTCAAACGAGTCAAACGAGTCAATCGAGTCAAACGAGTCAAACGAGTCAAACGAGTCAAACGAGTCAAACGGGTCAAACGTGTCAAACGGGTCAAACGAGTTATACGATTCAAACGAGTCAAACGAGTCAAACGAGTCAAACGAGTCAAACGAGTCAAACGAGTCAAACGAGTCAAACGAGTCAAACGAGTCAAACGAGTCAAACGAGTCAAACGAGTCAAACGAGACAATCGAGTCAATCGAGTCAAACGAGTCAAACGAGTCGAACGAGTCGAACGAGTCGAACGAGTCGAACGAGTCGAACGAGTCGAACGAGTCGAACGAGTCGAACGAGTCGAACGAGTCGAACGAGTCGAACGAGTCGAACGAGTCGAACGTGTCGAACGAGTCGAACGAGTCGAACGAGTCGAACGAGTCGAACGAGTCGAACGAGTCGAACGAGTCGAACGAGTCGAACGAGTCGAACGAGTCGAACGAGTCGAACGAGTCGAACGAGTCGAACGAGTCGAACGAGTCGAACGAGTCGAACGAGTCGAACGAGTCGAACGAGTCGAACGAGTCGAACGAGTCGAACGAGTCGAACGAGTCGAACGAGTCGAACGAGTCGAACGAGTCGAACGAGTCGAACGAGTCGAACGAGTCGAACGAGTCGAACGAGTCGAACGAGTCGAACGAGTCGAACGAGTCGAACGAGTCGAACGAGTCGAACGAGTCGAACGAGTCGAACGAGTGAAACGTGTCAAACGGGTCAAACGAGTCAAACGAGTGAAACGAGTCCAACGAGTCAAACGAGTCAAACGAGTCAAACGAGTCAAACGAGTCAAACGAGTCAAACGAGTCAAACGAGTCAAAAGAGTCAAACGAGTCAATCGAGTCAAACGAGTCAAACGAGTCAAACGGGTCAAACGAGTCAAACGAGTCAAACGAGTCAAACGAGTCAAACGAGTCAAACGAGTCAAACGAGTCAAACGAGTCAAACGAGTCAAACGAGTCAAACGAGTCAAACGTGTCAAACGGGTCAAACGGGTCGAACGAGTGAAACGGGTCGAACAGGACAATCGAGTCAAACGAGTCAAACGAGTCAAACGAGTCAAACGAGTCAAACGAGTCAAACGAGTCAAACGACTCAAACGAGCCAAACGAGTCAAACGAGCCAAACGAGCCAAACGAGCCAAACGAGCCAAACGAGCCAAACGAGCCAAACGAGTCAAACGAGTCAAACGAGTCAAACGAGTCAAACGAGTCAAACGAGTCAAACGAGTCAAACGTGTCAAACGAGTCAAACGAGTCAAACGAGTCAAACGAGTCAAACGAGTCAAACGAGTCAAACGAGTCAAACGAGTCAAACGAGTCAAACGTGTCAAACGGGTCAAACGGGTCGAACGAGTGAAACGGGTCGAACAGGACAATCGAGTCAAACGAGTCAAACGAGTCAAACGACCCAAACGAGTCAAACGAGTCAAACGAGTCAAACGAGTCAAACGAGTCAAACGAGTCAAACGAGTCAAACGAGTCAAACGAGTCAAACGTGTCCAACGGGTCCAACGGGTCAAACGGGTCGAACAGGACAATCGAGTCAAACGAGTCAAACGAGTCAAACGAGTCAAACGAGTCAAACGAGTCAAACGAGTCAAACGAGTCAAACGTGTCAAACGGGTCAAACGGGTCGAACGAGTGAAACGGGTCGAACAGGACAATCGAGTCAAACGAGTCAAACGAGTCAAACGAGTCAAACGAGTCAAACGAGTCAAACGAGTCAAACGAGTCAAACGAGTCGAACGAGTCGAACGAGTCGAACGAGTCGAACGAGTCGAACGAGTCGAACGAGTCGAACGAGTCGAACGAGTCGAACGAGTCGAACGAGTCGAACGAGTCGAACGAGTCGAACGAGTCGAACGAGTCGAACGAGTCAAACGAGTCAAACGAGTCAAACGAGTCAAACGTGTCAAACGAGTCAAACGAGTCAAACGAGTCAAACGAGTCAAACGAGTCAAACGAGTCAAACGAGTCAAACGAGTCAAACGAGTCAAACGAGTCAAACGAGTCAAACGATTCAAACGAGTCAAGCGAGTCAAGCGAGTCAAGCGAGTCAAGCGAGTCAAGCGAGTCAAGCGAGTCAAGCGAGTCAAGCGAGTCAAGCGAGTCAAGCGAGTCAAGCGAGTCAAGCGAGTCAAGCGAGTCAAGCGAGTCAAGCGAGTCAAACGAGTCAAACGAGTCAAACGAGTCAAACGAGTCAAACGAGTCAAACGAGTCAAACGAGTCAAACGAGTCAAACGAGTCAAACCAGTCAAACGAGTCAAACGAGTCAAACGGGTCAAACGGGTCAAACGTGTCAAACGGGTCAAACGAGTTATACGATTCAAACGAGTCAAACGAGTCAAACGAGTCAAACGAGTCAAACGAGTCAAACGAGTCAAACGAGTCAAACGAGTCAAACGAGTCAAACGAGTCAAACGAGACAATCGAGTCGAACGAGTCGAACGAGTCGAACGAGTCGAACGAGTCGAACGAGTCGAACGAGTCGAACGAGTCGAACGAGTCGAACGAGTCGAACGAGTCGAACGAGTCGAACGAGTCGAACGAGTCGAACGAGTCGAACGAGTCGAACGAGTCGAACGAGTCGAACGAGTCGAACGAGTCGAACGAGTCGAACGAGTCGAACGAGTCGAACGAGTCGAACGAGTCGAACGAGTCGAACGAGTCGAACGAGTCGAACGAGTCGAACGAGTCGAACGAGTCGAACGAGTCGAACGAGTCGAACGAGTCGAACGAGTCGAACGAGTCGAACGAGTCGAACGAGTCGAACGAGTCGAACGAGTCGAACGAGTCGAACGAGTCGAACGAGTCGAACGAGTCGAACGAGTCGAACGAGTCGAACGAGTCGAACGAGTCGAACGAGTCGAACGAGTCGAACGAGTCGAACGAGTCGAACGAGTCGAACGAGTCGAACGAGTCGAACGAGTCGAACGAGTCGAACGAGTCGAACGAGTCGAACGAGTCGAACGAGTCGAACGAGTCGAACGAGTCGAACGAGTCGAACGAGTCGAACGAGTCGAACGAGTCGAACGAGTCGAACGAGTCGAACGAGTCGAACGAGTCGAACGAGTCGAACGAGTCGAACGAGTCGAACGAGTCGAACGAGTCGAACGAGTCGAACGAGTCGAACGAGTCGAACGAGTCGAACGAGTCGAACGAGTCGAACGAGTCGAACGAGTCGAACGAGTCGAACGAGTCGAACGAGTCGAACGAGTCGAACGAGTCGAACGAGTCGAACGAGTCGAACGAGTCGAACGAGTCGAACGAGTCGAACGAGTCGAACGAGTCGAACGAGTCGAACGAGTCGAACGAGTCGAACGAGTCGAACGAGTCGAACGAGTCGAACGAGTCGAACGAGTCGAACGAGTCGAACGAGTCGAACGAGTCGAACGAGTCGAACGAGTCGAACGAGTCGAACGAGTCGAACGAGTCGAACGATTCGAACGAGTCGAACGAGTCGAACGAGTCGAACGAGTCGAACGAGTCGAACGAGTCGAACGAGTCGAACGAGTCGAACGAGTCGAACGAGTCGAACGAGTCGAACGGGTCGAACAGGACAATCGAGTCAAACGAGTCAAACGAGTCAAACGAGTCAAACGAGTGAAACGAGTCAAACGAGTGAAACGAGTCAAACGGGTCAAACGGGTCAAACGGGTCAAACGGGTCAAACGGGTCAAACGAGTCAAACGAGTCAAACGAGTCAAACGAGTCAAACGAGTCAAACGAGTCAAACGAGTCAAACGAGTCAAACGAGTCAAACGAGTCAAACGAGTCAAACGAGTCAAACGAGTCAAACGAGTCAAACGAGTCAAACGAGTCAAACGAGTCAAACGAGTCAAACGAGTCAAACGAGTCAAACGAGTCAAACGAGTCAAACGAGTCAAACGAGTCAAACGAGTCAAACGAGTCAAACGAGTCAAACGAGTCAAACGAGTCAAACGAGTCAAACGAGTCAAACGAGTCAAACGAGTCAAACGAGTCAAACGAGTCAAACGAGTCAAACGGGTCGAACAGGACAATCGAGTCGAGCGAGTCGAACGAGTCGAACGAGTCGAACGAGTCGAACGAGTCGAACGAGTCGAACGAGTCGAACGAGTCGAACGAGTCGAACGAGTCGAACGAGTCGAACGAGTCGAACGAGTCGAACGAGTCGAACGAGTCGAACGAGTCGAACGAGTCGAACGAGTCGAACGAGTCGAACGAGTCGAACGAGTCGAACGAGTCGAACGAGTCGAACGAGTCGAACGAGTCGAACGAGTCGAACGAGTCGAACGAGTCGAACGAGTCGAACGAGTCGAACGAGTCGAACGAGTCGAACGAGTCGAACGAGTCGAACGAGTCGAACGAGTCGAACGAGTCGAACGAGTCGAACGAGTCGAACGAGTCGAACGAGTCGAACGAGTCGAACGAGTCGAACGAGTCGAACGAGTCGAACGAGTCGAACGAGTCGAACGAGTCGAACGAGTCGAACGAGTCGAACGAGTCGAACGAGTCGAACGAGTCGAACGAGTCGAACGAGTCGAACGAGTCGAACGAGTCGAACGAGTCGAACGAGTCGAACGAGTCGAACGAGTCGAACGAGTCGAACGAGTCGAACGAGTCGAACGAGTCGAACGAGTCGAACGAGTCGAACGAGTCGAACGAGTCGAACGAGTCGAACGAGTCGAACGAGTGAAACGAGTCAAACGAGTGAAACGAGTCAAACGTGTCAAACGAGTCAAACGTGTCAAACGAGTCAAACGAGTCAAACGAGTCAAACGAGTGAAACGAGTCAATCGAGTCAAACGAGTCAAACGAGTCAAACGAATCAAACGAGTCAAACGAGTGAAACGAGTGAAACGAGTCAATCGAGTCAAACGAGTCAATCGAGTCAAACGAGTCAAACGAGTCAAACGAGTGAAACGTGTCAAACGAGTCAAACGAGTCAAACGAGTCAAACGAGTCAAACGAGTCAAACGAGTCAAACGAGTCAAACGAGTCAAACGAGTGAAACGTGTCAAACGGGTCAAACGAGTCAAACGAGTGAAACGAGTCCAACGAGTCAAACGAGTCAAACGAGTCAAACGAGTCAAACGAGTCAAACGAGTCAAAAGAGTCAAACGAGTCAATCGAATCAAACGAGTCAAACGAGTCAAACGGGTCAAACGAGTCAAACGAGTCAAACGAGTCAAACGAGTCAAACGAGTCAAACGAGTCAAACGAGTCAAACGAGTCAAACGAGTCAAACGAGTCAAACGAGTCAAACGAGTCAAACGAGTCAAACGTGTCAAACGGGTCAAACGGGTCGAACGAGTGAAACGGGTCGAACAGGACAATCGAGTCAAACGAGTCAAACGAGTCAAACGAGTCAAACGAGTCAAACGAGTCAAACGAGTCAAACGAGTCAAACGAGTCAAACGACTCAAACGAGCCAAACGAGTCAAACGAGCCAAACGAGCCAAACGAGCCAAACGAGCCAAACGAGCCAAACGAGCCAAACGAGTCAAACGAGTCAAACGAGTCAAACGAGTCAAACGAGTCAAACGAGTCAAACGAGTCAAACGAGTCAAACGAGTCAAACGAGTCAAACGAGTCAAACGAGTCAAACGAGTCAAACGAGTCAAACGAGTCAAACGAGTCAAACGAGTCAAACGAGTCAAACGAGTCAAACGAGTCAAACGAGTCAAACGAGTCAAACGAGTCAAACGAGTCAAACGAGTCAAACGAGTCAAACGAGTCAAACGAGTCAAACGAGTCAAACGAGTCAAACGAGTCAAACGAGTCAAACGAGTCAAACGAGTCAAACGAGTCAAACGAGTCAAACGAGTCAAACGAGTCAAACGAGTGAAACGAGTCAATCGAGTCAAACGAGTCAAACGAGTCAAACGAATCAAACGAGTCAAACGAGTGAAACGAGTGAAACGAGTCAATCGAGTCAAACGAGTCAATCGAGTCAAACGAGTCAAACGAGTCAAACGAGTGAAACGTGTCAAACGAGTCAAACGAGTCAAACGAGTCAAACGAGTCAAACGAGTCAAACGAGTCAAACGAGTCAAACGAGTGAAACGTGTCAAACGGGTCAAACGAGTCAAACGAGTGAAACGAGTCCAACGAGTCAAACGAGTCAAACGAGTCAAACGAGTCAAACGAGTCAAACGAGTCAAAAGAGTCAAACGAGTCAATCGAATCAAACGAGTCAAACGAGTCAAACGGGTCAAACGAGTCAAACGAGTCAAACGAGTCAAACGAGTCAAACGAGTCAAACGAGTCAAACGAGTCAAACGAGTCAAACGAGTCAAACGAGTCAAACGAGTCAAACGAGTCAAACGAGTCAAACGTGTCAAACGGGTCAAACGGGTCGAACGAGTGAAACGGGTCGAACAGGACAATCGAGTCAAACGAGTCAAACGAGTCAAACGAGTCAAACGAGTCAAACGAGTCAAACGAGTCAAACGAGTCAAACGAGTCAAACGACTCAAACGAGCCAAACGAGTCAAACGAGCCAAACGAGCCAAACGAGCCAAACGAGCCAAACGAGCCAAACGAGCCAAACGAGTCAAACGAGTCAAACGAGTCAAACGAGTCAAACGAGTCAAACGAGTCAAACGAGTCAAACGAGTCAAACGAGTCAAACGAGTCAAACGAGTCAAACGAGTCAAACGAGTCAAACGAGTCAAACGAGTCAAACGAGTCAAACGAGTCAAACGAGTCAAACGAGTCAAACGAGTCAAACGAGTCAAACGAGTCAAACGAGTCAAACGAGTCAAACGAGTCAAACGAGTCAAACGAGTCAAACGAGTCAAACGAGTCAAACGAGTCAAACGAGTCAAACGAGTCAAACGAGTCAAACGAGTCAAACGAGTCAAACGAGTCAAACGAGTCAAACGAGTCAAACGAGTCAAACGAGTCAAACGAGTCAAACGAGTCAAACGAGTCAAACGAGTCAAACGAGTCAAACGTGTCAAACGGGTCAAACGGGTCGAACGAGTGAAACGGGTCGAACAGGACAATCGAGTCAAACGAGTCAAACGAGTCAAACGACCCAAACGAGTCAAACGAGTCAAACGAGTCAAACGAGTCAAACGAGTCAAACGAGTCAAACGAGTCAAACGAGTCAAACGAGTCAAACGATTCAAACGAGTCAAGCGAGTCAAGCGAGTCAAGCGAGTCAAGCGAGTCAAGCGAGTCAAGCGAGTCAAGCGAGTCAAGCGAGTCAAGCGAGTCAAGCGAGTCAAGCGAGTCAAGCGAGTCAAGCGAGTCAAGCGAGTCAAGCGAGTCGAACGAGTCGAACGAGTCGAACGAGTCGAACGAGTCGAACGAGTCGAACCAGTCGAACGAGTCGAACCAGTCGAACGAGTCAAACGAGTCAAACGAGTCAATCGAGTCAAACGAGTCAAACGAGTCAAACGAGTCAAACGAGTCAAACGGGTCAAACGTGTCAAACGGGTCAAACGAGTTATACGATTCAAACGAGTCAAACGAGTCAAACGAGTCAAACGAGTCAAACGAGTCAAACGAGTCAAACGAGTCAAACGAGTCAAACGAGTCAAACGAGTCAAACGAGACAATCGAGTCAATCGAGTCGAACGAGTCGAACGAGTCGAACGAGTCGAACGAGTCGAACGAGTCGAACGAGTCGAACGAGTCGAACGAGTCGAACGAGTCGAACGAGTCGAACGAGTCGAACGAGTCGAACGAGTCGAACGAGTCGAACGAGTCGAACGAGTCGAACGAGTCGAACGAGTCGAACGAGTCGAACGAGTCGAACGAGTCGAACGAGTCGAACGAGTCGAACGAGTCGAACGAGTCGAACGAGTCGAACGAGTCGAACGAGTCGAACGAGTCGAACGAGTCGAACGAGTCGAACGAGTCGAACGAGTCGAACGAGTCGAACGAGTCGAACGAGTCGAACGAGTCGAACGAGTCGAACGAGTCGAACGAGTCGAACGAGTCGAACGAGTCGAACGAGTCGAACGAGTCGAACGAGTCGAACGAGTCGAACGAGTCGAACGAGTCGAACGAGTCGAACGAGTCGAACGAGTCGAACGAGTCGAACGAGTCGAACGAGTCGAACGAGTCGAACGAGTCGAACGAGTCGAACGAGTCGAACGAGTCGAACGAGTCGAACGAGTCGAACGAGTCGAACGAGTCGAACGAGTCGAACGAGTCGAACGAGTCGAACGAGTCGAACGAGTCGAACGAGTCGAACGAGTCGAACGAGTCGAACGAGTCGAACGAGTCGAACGAGTCGAACGAGTCGAACGAGTCGAACGAGTCGAACGAGTCGAACGAGTCGAACGAGTCGAACGAGTCGAACGAGTCGAACGAGTCGAACGAGTCGAACGAGTCGAACGAGTCGAACGAGTCGAACGAGTCGAACGAGTCGAACGAGTCGAACGAGTCGAACGAGTCGAACGAGTCGAACGAGTCAAACGAGTGAAACGTGTCAAACGGGTCAAACGAGTCAAACGAGTGAAACGAGTCCAACGAGTCAAACGAGTCAAACGAGTCAAACGAGTCAAACGAGTCAAACGAGTCAAAAGAGTCAAACGAGTCAAACGAGTCAAACGGGTCAAACGAGTCAAACGAGTCAAACCAGTCAAACGAGTCAAACGAGTCAAACGAGTCAAACGAGTCAAACGAGTCAAACGAGTCAAACGTGTCAAACGGGTCAAACGGGTCGAACGAGTGAAACGGGTCGAACAGGACAATCGAGTCAAACGAGTCAAACGAGTCAAACGAGTCAAACGAGTCAAACGAGTCAAACGAGTCAAACGACTCAAACGAGCCAAACGAGTCAAACGAGCCAAACGAGCCAAACGAGCCAAACGAGCCAAACGAGCCAAACGAGCCAAACGAGTCAAACGAGTCAAACGAGTCAAACGAGTCAAACGAGTCAAACGAGTCAAACGAGTCAAACGTGTCAAACGGGTCAAACGGGTCGAACGAGTGAAACGGGTCGAACAGGACAATCGAGTCAAACGAGTCAAACGAGTCAAACGACCCAAACGAGTCAAACGAGTCAAACGAGTCAAACGAGTGAAACGAGTCAAACGAGTCAAACGAGTCAAACGAGTCAAACGAGTCAAACGAGTCAAACGAGTCAAACGAGTCAAACGAGTCAAACGAGTCAAACGAGTCAAACGAGTCAAACGTGTCAAACGAGTCAAACGAGTCAAACGTGTCAAACGGGTCAAACGGGTCGAACGAGTGAAACGGGTCGAACAGGACAATCGAGTCAAACGAGTCAAACGAGTCAAACGACCCAAACGAGTCAAACGAGTCAAACGAGTCAAACGAGTCAAACGAGTCAAACGAGTCAAACGAGTCAAACGAGTCAAACGAGTCAAACGAGTCAAACGAGTCAAACGAGTCAAACGAGTCAAACGAGTCAAACGAGTCAAACGAGTCAAACGTGTCAAACGGGTCAAACGGGTCGAACGAGTGAAACGGGTCGAACAGGACAATCGAGTCAAACGAGTCAAACGAGTCAAACGACCCAAACGAGTCAAACGAGTCAAACGAGTCAAACGAGTCAAACGAGTCAAACGAGTCAAACGAGTCAAACGAGTCAAACGAGTCAAACGACTCAAACGAGTCGAACGAGTCGAACGAGTCGAACGAGTCGAACGAGTCGAACGAGTCGAACGAGTCGAACGAGTCGAACGAGTCGAACGAGTCAAACGAGTCAAACGAGTCAAACGAGTCAAACGTGTCAAACGAGTCAAACGAGTCAAACGAGTCAAACGAGTCAAACGAGTCAAACGAGTCAAACGAGTCAAACGAGTCAAACGAGTCAAACGAGTCAAACGAGTCAAACGAGTCAAACGAGTCAAACGAGTCAAACGAGTCAAACGAGTCAAACGAGTCAAACGAGTCAAACGTGTCAAACGGGTCAAACGGGTCGAACGAGTGAAACGGGTCGAACAGGACAATCGAGTCAAACGAGTCAAACGAGTCAAACGAGTCAAACGAGTCAAACGAGTCAAACGAGTCAAACGACTCAAACGAGCCAAACGAGTCAAACGAGCCAAACGAGCCAAACGAGCCAAACGAGCCAAACGAGCCAAACGAGCCAAACGAGTCAAACGAGTCAAACGAGTCAAACGAGTCAAACGAGTCAAACGAGTCAAACGAGTCAAACGAGTCAAACGAGTCAAACGAGTCAAACGAGTCAAACGAGTCAAACGAGTCAAACGAGTCAAACGAGTCAAACGAGTCAAACGAGTCAAACGAGTCAAACGAGTCAAACGAGTCAAACGTGTCAAACGGGTCAAACGGGTCGAACGAGCCAAACGAGCCAAACGAGCCAAACGAGCCAAACGAGCCAAACGAGTCAAACGAGTCAAACGAGTCAAACGAGTCAAACGAGTCAAACGAGTCAAACGAGTCAAACGAGTCAAACGAGTCAAACGAGTCAAACGAGTCAAACGAGTCAAACGAGTCAAACGAGTCAAACGAGTCAAACGAGTCAAACGAGTCAAACGTGTCAAACGGGTCAAACGGGTCGAACGAGTGAAACGGGTCGAACAGGACAATCGAGTCAAACGAGTCAAACGAGTCAAACGAGTCAAACGAGTCAAACGAGTCAAACGAGTCAAACGACTCAAACGAGCCAAACGAGTCAAACGAGCCAAACGAGCCAAACGAGCCAAACGAGCCAAACGAGCCAAACGAGCCAAACGAGTCAAACGAGTCAAACGAGTCAAACGAGTCAAACGAGTCAAACGAGTCAAACGAGTCAAACGAGTCAAACGAGTCAAACGAGTCAAACGAGTCAAACGAGTCAAACGAGTCAAACGAGTCAAACGAGTCAAACGAGTCAAACGAGTCAAACGAGTCAAACGAGTCAAACGAGTCAAACGAGTCAAACGTGTCAAACGGGTCAAACGGGTCGAACGAGTGAAACGGGTCGAACAGGACAATCGAGTCAAACGAGTCAAACGAGTCAAACGACCCAAACGAGTCAAACGAGTCAAACGAGTCAAACGAGTCAAACGAGTCAAACGAGTCAAACGAGTCAAACGAGTCAAACGAGTCAAACGAGTCAAACGAGTCAAACGAGTCAAACGAGTCAAACGATTCAAACGAGTCAAGCGAGTCAAGCGAGTCAAGCGAGTCAAGCGAGTCAAGCGAGTCAAGCGAGTCAAGCGAGTCAAGCGAGTCAAGCGAGTCAAGCGAGTCAAGCGAGTCAAGCGAGTCAAGCGAGTCAAGCGAGTCAAGCGAGTCAAGCGAGTCGAACGAGTCGAACGAGTCGAACGAGTCGAACGAGTCGAACCAGTCGAACGAGTCGAACGTGTCAAACGGGTCAAACGGGTCGAACGAGTGAAACGGGTCGAACAGGACAATCGAGTCAAACGAGTCAAACGAGTCAAACGAGTCAAACGAGTCAAACGAGTCAAACGAGTCAAACGACTCAAACGAGCCAAACGAGTCAAACGAGCCAAACGAGCCAAACGAGCCAAACGAGCCAAACGAGCCAAACGAGCCAAACGAGTCAAACGAGTCAAACGAGTCAAACGAGTCAAACGAGTCAAACGAGTCAAACGAGTCAAACGAGTCAAACGAGTCAAACGAGTCAAACGAGTCAAACGAGTCAAACGAGTCAAACGAGTCAAACGAGTCAAACGAGTCAAACGAGTCAAACGTGTCAAACGGGTCAAACGGGTCGAACGAGTGAAACGGGTCGAACAGGACAATCGAGTCAAACGAGTCAAACGAGTCAAACGACCCAAACGAGTCAAACGAGTCAAACGAGTCAAACGAGTCAAACGAGTCAAACGAGTCAAACGAGTCAAACGAGTCAAACGAGTCAAACGTGTCCAACGGGTCCAACGGGTCAAACGGGTCGAACAGGACAATCGAGTCAAACGAGTCAAACGAGTCAAACGAGTCAAACGAGTCAAACGAGTCAAACGAGTCAAACGAGTCAAACGTGTCAAACGGGTCAAACGGGTCGAACGAGTGAAACGGGTCGAACAGGACAATCGAGTCAAACGAGTCAAACGAGTCAAACGAGTCAAACGAGTCAAACGAGTCAAACGAGTCAAACGAGTCGAACGAGTCGAACGAGTCGAACGAGTCGAACGAGTCGAACGAGTCGAACGAGTCGAACGAGTCGAACGAGTCGAACGAGTCGAACGAGTCGAACGAGTCGAACGAGTCGAACGAGTCGAACGAGTCGAACGAGTCGAACGAGTCGAACGAGTCGAACGAGTCGAACGAGTCAAACGAGTCAAACGAGTCAAACGAGTCAAACGTGTCAAACGAGTCAAACGAGTCAAACGAGTCAAACGAGTCAAACGAGTCAAACGAGTCAAACGAGTCAAACGAGTCAAACGAGTCAAACGAGTCAAACGAGTCAAACGAGTCAAACGAGTCAAACGAGTCAAACGAGTCAAACGAGTCAAACGAGTCAAACGAGTCAAACGAGTCAAACGAGTCAAACGAGTCAAACGAGTCAAACGAGTCAAACGAGTCAAACGAGTCAAACGAGTCAAACGAGTCAAACGAGTCAAACGAGTCAAACGAGTCAAACGAGTCAAACGAGTCAAACGAGTCAAACGAGTCAAACGTGTCAAACGGGTCAAACGGGTCGAACGAGTGAAACGGGTCGAACAGGACAATCGAGTCAAACGAGTCAAACGAGTCAAACGACCCAAACGAGTCAAACGAGTCAAACGAGTCAAACGAGTGAAACGAGTCAAACGAGTCAAACGAGTCAAACGAGTCAAACGAGTCAAACGAGTCAAACGAGTCAAACGAGTCAAACGAGTCAAACGATTCAAACGAGTCAAGCGAGTCAAGCGAGTCAAGCGAGTCAAGCGAGTCAAGCGAGTCAAGCGAGTCAAGCGAGTCAAGCGAGTCAAGCGAGTCAAGCGAGTCAAGCGAGTCAAGCGAGTCAAGCGAGTCAAGCGAGTCAAGCGAGTCAAGCGAGTCAAGCGAGTCAAGCGAGTCAAGCGAGTCGAACGAGTCGAACGAGTCGAACGAGTCGAACGAGTCGAACGAGTCGAACCAGTCGAACGAGTCGAACCAGTCGAACGAGTCGAACCAGTCGAACGAGTCAAACGAGTCAAACGAGTCAATCGAGTCAAACGAGTCAAACGAGTCAAACGAGTCAAACGAGTCAAACGGGTCAAACGTGTCAAACGGGTCAAACGAGTTATACGATTCAAACGAGTCAAACGAGTCAAACGAGTCAAACGAGTCAAACGAGTCAAACGAGTCAAACGAGTCAAACGAGTCAAACGAGTCAAACGAGTCAAACGAGACAATCGAGTCAATCGAGTCAAACGAGTCAAACGAGTCGAACGAGTCAAACGAGTCGAACGAGTCGAACGAGTCGAACGAGTCGAACGAGTCGAACGAGTCGAACGAGTCGAACGAGTCGAACGAGTCGAACGAGTCGAACGTGTCGAACGAGTCGAACGAGTCGAACGAGTCGAACGAGTCGAACGAGTCGAACGAGTCGAACGAGTCGAACGAGTCGAACGAGTCGAACGAGTCGAACGAGTCGAACGAGTCGAACGAGTCGAACGAGTCGAACGAGTCGAACGAGTCGAACGAGTCGAACGAGTCGAACGAGTCGAACGAGTCGAACGAGTCGAACGAGTCGAACGAGTCGAACGAGTCGAACGAGTCGAACGAGTCGAACGAGTCGAACGAGTCGAACGAGTCGAACGAGTCAAACGAGTCAAACGAGTCAAACGAGTCAAACGAGTGAAACGTGTCAAACGGGTCAAACGAGTCAAACGAGTGAAACGAGTCCAACGAGTCAAACGAGTCAAACGAGTCAAACGAGTCAAACGAGTCAAACGAGTCAAAAGAGTCAAACGAGTCAATCGAATCAAACGAGTCAAACGAGTCAAACGGGTCAAACGAGTCAAACGAGTCAAACGAGTCAAACAAGTCAAACGAGTCAAACGAGTCAAACGAGTCAAACGAGTCAAACGAGTCAAACGAGTCAAACGAGTCAAACGTGTCAAACGGGTCAAACGGGTCGAACGAGTGAAACGGGTCGAACAGGACAATCGAGTCAAACGAGTCAAACGAGTCAAACGAGTCAAACGAGTCAAACGAGTCAAACGAGTCAAACGAGTCAAACGAGTCGAACGAGTCGAACGAGTCGAACGAGTCGAACGAGTCGAACGAGTCGAACGAGTCGAACGAGTCGAACGAGTCGAACGAGTCGAACGAGTCGAACGAGTCGAACGAGTCGAACGAGTCGAACGAGTCGAACGAGTCGAACGAGTCGAACGAGTCAAACGAGTCGAACGAGTCAAACGAGTCAAACGAGTCAAACGAGTCAAACGAGTCAAACGAGTGAAACGTGTCAAACGGGTCAAACGAGTCAAACGAGTGAAACGAGTCCAACGAGTCAAACGAGTCAAACGAGTCAAACGAGTCAAACGAGTCAAACGAGTCAAAAGAGTCAAACGAGTCAATCGAATCAAACGAGTCAAACGAGTCAAACGGGTCAAACGAGTCAAACGAGTCAAACGAGTCAAACAAGTCAAACGAGTCAAACGAGTCAAACGAGTCAAACGAGTCAAACGGGTCAAACGAGTCAAACGAGTCAAACGTGTCAAACGGGTCAAACGGGTCGAACGAGTGAAACGGGTCGAACAGGACAATCGAGTCAAACGAGTCAAACGAGTCAAACGAGTCAAACGAGTCAAACGAGTCAAACGAGTCGAACGAGTCAAACGAGTCGAACGAGTCGAACGAGTCGAACGAGTCGAACGAGTCGAACGAGTCGAACGAGTCGAACGAGTCGAACGAGTCGAACGAGTCGAACGAGTCGAACGAGTCGAACGAGTCGAACGAGTCGAACGAGTCGAACGAGTCGAACGAGTCGAACGAGTCAAACGAGTCAAACGAGTCAAACGAGTCAAACGTGTCAAACGAGTCAAACGAGTCAAACGAGTCAAACGAGTCAAACGAGTCAAACGAGTCAAACGAGTCAAACGAGTCAAACGAGTCAAACGAGTCAAACGAGTCAAACGAGTCAAACGAGTCAAACGAGTCAAACGAGTCAAACGAGTCAAACGAGTCAAACGAGTCAAACGAGTCAAACGAGTCAAACGAGTCAAACGAGTCAAACGAGTCAAACGAGTCAAACGAGTCAAACGAGTCAAACGAGTCAAACGAGTCAAACGAGTCAAACGAGTCAAACGAGTCAAACGAGTCAAACGAGTCAAACGAGTCAAACGAGTCAAACGAGTCAAACGTGTCAAACGGGTCAAACGGGTCGAACGAGTGAAACGGGTCGAACAGGACAATCGAGTCAAACGAGTCAAACGAGTCAAACGACCCAAACGAGTCAAACGAGTCAAACGAGTCGAACGAGTGAAACGAGTCAAACGAGTCAAACGAGTCAAACGAGTCAAACGAGTCAAACGAGTCAAACGATTCAAACGAGTCAAGCGAGTCAAGCGAGTCAAGCGAGTCAAGCGAGTCAAGCGAGTCAAGCGAGTCAAGCGAGTCAAGCGAGTCAAGCGAGTCAAGCGAGTCAAGCGAGTCAAGCGAGTCAAGCGAGTCGAGCGAGTCGAACGAGTCGAACGAGTCGAACGAGTCGAACCAGTCGAACGAGTCGAACCAGTCGAACGAGTCGAACCAGTCGAACGAGTCGAACCAGTCGAACGAGTCAAACGAGTCAAACGAGTCAATCGAGTCAAACGAGTCAAACGAGTCAAACGAGTCAAACGAGTCAAACGGGTCAAACGTGTCAAACGGGTCAAACGTGTCAAACGGGTCAAACGAGTTATACGATTCAAACGAGTCAAACGAGTCAAACGAGTCAAACGAGTCAAACGAGTCAAACGAGTCAAACGAGTCAAACGAGTCAAACGAGTCAAACGAGTCAAACGAGACAATCGAGTCAATCGAGTCAAACGAGTCAAACGAGTCGAACGAGTCAAACGAGTCGAACGAGTCGAACGAGTCGAACGAGTCGAACGAGTCGAACGAGTCGAACGAGTCGAACGAGTCGAACGAGTCGAACGAGTCGAACGAGTCGAACGAGTCGAACGAGTCGAACGAGTCGAACGAGTCGAACGAGTCGAACGAGTCGAACGAGTCGAACGAGTCGAACGAGTCGAACGAGTCGAACGAGTCGAACGAGTCGAACGAGTCGAACGAGTCGAACGAGTCGAACGAGTCGAACGAGTCGAACGAGTCGAACGAGTCGAACGAGTCGAACGAGTCGAACGAGTCGAACGAGTCGAACGAGTCGAACGAGTCGAACGAGTCGAACGAGTCGAACGAGTCGAACGAGTCGAACGAGTCGAACGAGTCGAACGAGTCGAACGAGTCGAACGAGTCGAACGAGTCGAACGAGTCGAACGAGTCGAACGAGTCGAACGAGTCGAACGAGTCGAACGAGTCGAACGAGTCGAACGAGTCGAACGAGTCGAACGAGTCGAACGAGTCGAACCAGTCGAACCAGTCGAACCAGTCGAACCAGTCGAACCAGTCGAACCAGTCGAACCAGTCGAACCAGTCGAACCAGTCGAACCAGTCGAACCAGTCGAACCAGTCGAACCAGTCGAACCAGTCGAACCAGTCGAACCAGTCGAACCAGTCGAACCAGTCGAACCAGTCGAACCAGTCGAACCAGTCGAACCAGTCGAACCAGTCGAACCAGTCGAACCAGTCGAACGAGTCGAACCAGTCGAACGAGTCGAACGAGTCGAACGAGTCGAACCAGTCGAACGAGTCGAACCAGTCGAACGAGTCGAACCAGTCGAACCAGTCGAACGAGTCGAACGAGTCGAACCAGTCGAACGAGTCGAACCAGTCGAACGAGTCGAACCAGTCGAACGAGTCGAACCAGTCGAACGAGTCGAACGAGTCGAACGAGTCGAACGAGTCGAACGAGTCGAACGAGTCGAACGAGTCGAACGAGTCGAACGAGTCGAACGAGTCGAACGAGTCGAACGAGTCGAACGAGTCGAACGAGTCGAACGAGTCGAACGAGTCGAACGAGTCGAACGAGTCGAACGAGTCGAACGAGTCGAACGAGTCGAACGAGTCGAACGAGTCGAACGAGTCGAACGAGTCGAACGAGTCGAACGAGTCGAACGAGTCGAACGAGTCGAACGAGTCGAACGAGTCGAACGAGTCGAACGAGTCGAACGAGTCGAACGAGTCGAACGAGTCGAACGAGTCGAACGAGTCGAACGAGTCGAACGAGTCGAACGAGTCGAACGAGTCGAACGAGTCGAACGAGTCGAACGAGTCGAACGAGTCGAACGAGTCGAACGAGTCGAACGAGTCGAACGAGTCGAACGAGTCGAACGAGTCGAACGAGTCGAACGAGTCGAACGAGTCGAACGAGTCGAACGAGTCGAACGAGTCGAACGAGTCGAACGAGTCGAACGAGTCGAACGAGTCGAACGAGTCGAACGAGTCGAACGAGTCGAACGAGTCGAACGAGTCGAACGAGTCGAACGAGTCGAACGAGTCGAACGAGTCGAACGAGTCGAACGAGTCGAACGAGTCGAACGAGTCGAACGAGTCGAACGAGTCGAACGAGTCGAACGAGTCGAACGAGTCGAACGGGTCGAACGGGTCGAACAGGACAATCGAGTCAAACGAGTCAAACGAGTCAAACGAGTCAAACGAGTGAAACGAGTCAAACGAGTGAAACGAGTCAAACGGGTCAAACGGGTCAAACGGGTCAAACGGGTCAAACGGGTCAAACGGGTCAAACGGGTCAAACGGGTCAAACGAGTCAAACGAGTCAAACGAGTCAAACGAGTCAAACGAGTCAAACGAGTCAAACGAGTCAAACGAGTCAAACGAGTCAAACGAGTCAAACGAGTCAAACGAGTCAAACGAGTCAAACGAGTCAAACGAGTCAAACGAGTCAAACGAGTCAAACGAGTCAAACGAGTCAAACGAGTCAAACGGGTCGAACAGGACAATCGAGTCGAGCGAGTCGAACGAGTCGAACGAGTCGAACGAGTCGAACGAGTCGAACGAGTCGAACGAGTCGAACGAGTCGAACGAGTCGAACGAGTCGAACGAGTCGAACGAGTCGAACGAGTCGAACGAGT
Source organism: Andrena haemorrhoa (assembly GCA_910592295.1). Classification (NCBI taxonomy): domain Eukaryota; kingdom Metazoa; phylum Arthropoda; class Insecta; order Hymenoptera; family Andrenidae; genus Andrena; species Andrena haemorrhoa. The sequence goes on along the minus strand of CAJUZA010000366.1, from coordinate 143,547 downwards.
CGAACGAGTCGAACGAGTCGAACGAGTCGAACGAGTCGAACGAGTCGAACGAGTCGAACGAGTCGAACGAGTCGAACGAGTCGAACGAGTCGAACGAGTCGAACGAGTCGAACGAGTCGAACGAGTCGAACGAGTCGAACGAGTCGAACGAGTCGAACGAGTCGAACGAGTCGAACGAGTCGAACGAGTCGAACGAGTCGAACGAGTCGAACGAGTCGAACGAGTCGAACGAGTCGAACGAGTCGAACGAGTCGAACGAGTCGAACGAGTCGAACGAGTCGAACGAGTCGAACGAGTCGAACGAGTCGAACGAGTCGAACGAGTCGAACGAGTCGAACGAGTCGAACGAGTCGAACGAGTCGAACGAGTCGAACGAGTCGAACGAGTCGAACGAGTCGAACGAGTCGAACGAGTCGAACGAGTCGAACGAGTCGAACGAGTCGAACGAGTCGAACGAGTCGAACGAGTCGAACGAGTCGAACGAGTCGAACGAGTCGAACGAGTCGAACGAGTCGAACGAGTCGAACGAGTCGAACGAGTCGAACGAGTCGAACGAGTCGAACGAGTCGAACGAGTCGAACGAGTCGAACGAGTCGAACGAGTCGAACGAGTGAAACGAGTCAATCGAGTCGAACGAGTGAAACGAGTCAAACGAGTGAAACGTGTCAAACGAGTCAAACGAGTCAAACGAGTCAAACGAGTGAAACGAGTCAAACGAGTGAAACGAGTCAATCGAGTCAAACGAGTCAAACGAGTCAAACGAATCAAACGAGTGAAACGAGTGAAACGAGTCAATCGAGTCAAACGAGTCAATCGAGTCAAACGAGTCAAACGAGTCAAACGAGTGAAACGTGTCAAACGAGTCAAACGAGTCAAACGAGTCAAACGAGTCAAACGAGTCAAACGAGTCAAACGAGTCAAACGAGTGAAACGTGTCAAACGGGTCAAACGAGTCAAACGAGTGAAACGAGTCCAACGAGTCAAACGAGTCAAACGAGTCAAACGAGTCAAACGAGTCAAACGAGTCAAAAGAGTCAAACGAGTCAATCGAATCAAACGAGTCAAACGAGTCAAACGGGTCAAACGAGTCAAACGAGTCAAACGAGTCAAACGAGTCAAACGAGTCAAACGAGTCAAACGAGTCAAACGAGTCAAACGAGTCAAACGAGTCAAACGAATCAAACGAGTCAAACGAGTCAAACGAGTCAAACGAGTCAAACGAGTCAAACCAGTCAATCGAGTCAATCGAGTCAATAGAGTCAAACGAGTCAAACGAGTCAAACGAGTCAAACGAGTCAATCGAGTCAATCGAGGCATACGAGTCAAACGAGTCAAACGAGTCAAACGAGTCAATCGACACAAACCAGTCGTACGAGTCAAACGAGTCGTACGAGTCAAACGTGTCAAACGAGTCAAACGGCACAAACCAGTCTAACGAGTCAAACGAGTCAATCGAGTCAAACGAGTCAAACCAGTCAAACGAGTCAATCGAGTCAAACGAGTCAAACGAGTAAATCGAGTCAAACGAGTCAAACAAGTCAAACGAGTCAAACGAGTCGAACGAGTCGAACGAGTCGAACGAGTCAAACGAGTCAAACGAGTCAAACGAGTCAAACGAGTCAAACGAGTCAAACGAGTCAAACGAGTCAAACGTGTCATACGAGTCAAACGAATCAAACGAGTCAAACGAGTCAAACGAGTCAAACGGCACAAACGAGTCAATCGGCACAAACCAGTCGAACGAGTCAAACGAGTCAAACGAGTCGAACGAGACAAACGAGACAAACGAGTCAAACGAGTCAAACGAGTTAAACGAGTCAAACGAGTCAAACGAGTCAAACGGCACAAACCTGTTGTACGAGTCAAACGAGTCATACGAGTCGTACGAGTCAAACGAGTCAATCGAGTCAAACGAGTCAATCGAGTCAATCGAGGCATACGAGTCAAACGAGTCAAACGAGTCAAACGAGTCAATCGACACAAACCAGTCGTACGAGTCAAACGAGTCGTACGAGTCAAACGTGTCAAACGAGTCAAACGGCACAAACCAGTCTAACGAGTCAAACGAGTCAATCGAGTCAAACGAGTCAAACCAGTCAAACGAGTCAATCGAGTCAAACGAGTCAAACGAGTCAAACGAGTCAATCGAGTCAAACGAGTCAAACGAGTCAAACGAGTCAAACGAGTCAAACGAGTCAATCGAGTCAAACGAGTCAAACGAGTTACTCGAGTCAATCGGGTCAAGCGAGTCAAACGAGTCAAACGAGTCAAACGAGTCAAACGAGTCAAACGAGTCAAACGAGTCAAACGAGTCAAACGAGTGAAACGGGTCGAACAGGACAATCGAGTCAAACGAGTCAAACGAGTCAAACGACTCAAACGATTCAAACGAGTCAAACGAGTCAAACGTGTCAAACGGGTCAAACTGGTCGAACAGGGCAATCGAGTCAAACGAGTCAAACGAGTCAAACGAGTCAAACGAGTCAAACGAGTCAAACGAGTCAAACGATTCAAATGAGTCAAACGAGTCAAACGAGTCAAACGGGTCGCACCGGACAATCGAGTCAAGCGAGTTGAACCAGCCAAATGAGTCAAACGAGTCAAACGAGTCAAACGAGTCAAACGAGTCAAACGAGTCAAACGAGTCAAACGAGTCAAACGGGTCAAACGAGTCAAACGAGTCAAACGAGTCAAACGAGTCAAACGAGTCAAACGAGTCAAACGAGTCAAACGAGTCAAACGAGTCAAACGAGTCAAACGAGTCAAACGAGTCAAACGAATCAAACGAGTCAAACGAGTGAAACGAGTCAAACGAGTCAAACGAGTCAAACGAGTCAAACGAGTCAATCGAGTTAAACGAGTCAAACGAGTCAAACGAGTGAAACGTGTCAAACGAGTCAAACGAGTCAAACGAGTGAAACGAGTCAAACGAGTCAAACGAGTCAAACGAGTCAAACGAGTCAAACGAGTCAAACGAGTGAAACGTGTCAAACGGGTCAAACGAGTCAAACGAGTGAAACGAGTCCAACGAGTCAAACGAGTCAAACGAGTCAAACGAGTCAAACGAGTCAAACGAGTCAAAAGAGTCAAACGAGTCAATCGAATCAAACGAGTCAAACGAGTCAAACGGGTCAAACGAGTCAAACGAGTCAAACGAGTCAAACGAGTCAAACGAGTCAAACGAGTCAAACGAGTCAAACGAGTCAAACGAGTCAAACGAGTCAAACGAATCAAACGAGTCAAACGAGTCAAACGAGTCAAACGAGTCAAACGAGTCAAACCAGTCAATCGAGTCAATAGAGTCAAACGAGTCAAACGAGTCAAACGAGTCAAACGAGTCAAACGAGTCAATCGAGTCAATCGAGGCATACGAGTCAAACGAGTCAAACGAGTCAAACGAGTCAATCGACACAAACCAGTCGTACGAGTCAAACGAGTCGTACGAGTCAAACGAGTCGTACGAGTCAAACGTGTCAAACGAGTCAAACGAGTCAAACGAGTCAAACGAGTCAAACGAGTCAAACGAGTCAAACGAGTCAAACAAGTCAAACGAGTCAAACGAGTCAAACGAGTCAAACGAGTCAAACGAGTCAAACGAGTCAAACGAGTCAAACGAGTCAAACGAGTCAAACGAGTCAAACGAGTCAAACGAGTCAAACGAGTCAAACGAGTCAAACGAGTCAAACGAGTCAAACGAGTCAAACGAGTCAAACGAGTCAAACGAGTCAAACGTGTCAAACGGGTCAAACGGGTCGAACGAGTGAAACGGGTCGAACAGGACAATCGAGTCAAACGAGTCAAACGAGTCAAACGACCCAAACGAGTCAAACGAGTCAAACGAGTCAAACGAGTGAAACGAGTCAAACGAGTCAAACGAGTCAAACGAGTCAAACGAGTCAAACGAGTCAAACGATTCAAACGAGTCAAGCGAGTCAAGCGAGTCAAGCGAGTCAAGCGAGTCAAGCGAGTCAAGCGAGTCAAGCGAGTCAAGCGAGTCAAGCGAGTCAAGCGAGTCAAGCGAGTCAAGCGAGTCAAGCGAGTCAAGCGAGTCGAACGAGTCGAACCAGTCGAACGAGTCGAACCAGTCGAACGAGTCGAACGAGTCGAACGAGTCGAACGAGTCGAACGAGTCGAACGAGTCGAACGAGTCGAACGAGTCGAACGAGTCGAACGAGTCGAACGAGTCGAACGAGTCGAACGAGTCGAACGAGTCGAACGAGTCGAACGAGTCGAACGAGTCGAACGAGTCGAACGAGTCGAACGAGTCGAACGAGTCGAACGAGTCGAACGAGTCGAACGAGTCGAACGAGTCGAACGAGTCGAACCAGTCGAACGAGTCGAACCAGTCGAACGAGTCGAACCAGTCGAACGAGTCGAACCAGTCGAACGAGTCGAACCAGTCGAACGAGTCGAACCAGTCGAACGAGTCGAACCAGTCGAACGAGTCGAACCAGTCGAACGAGTCGAACCAGTCGAACGAGTCGAACCAGTCGAACGAGTCGAACCAGTCGAACGAGTCGAACCAGTCGAACGAGTCGAACCAGTCGAACGAGTCGAACCAGTCGAACGAGTCGAACCAGTCGAACGAGTCGAACCAGTCGAACGAGTCGAACCAGTCGAACGAGTCGAACCAGTCGAACGAGTCGAACCAGTCGAACGAGTCGAACCAGTCGAACGAGTCGAACCAGTCGAACGAGTCGAACCAGTCGAACGAGTCGAACCAGTCGAACGAGTCGAACCAGTCGAACGAGTCGAACCAGTCGAACGAGTCGAACCAGTCGAACGAGTCGAACCAGTCGAACGAGTCGAACCAGTCGAACGAGTCGAACCAGTCGAACGAGTCGAACCAGTCGAACGAGTCGAACCAGTCGAACGAGTCGAACGAGTCGAACGAGTCGAACCAGTCGAACGAGTCGAACCAGTCGAACGAGTCGAACCAGTCGAACGAGTCGAACCAGTCGAACGAGTCGAACCAGTCGAACGAGTCGAACCAGTCGAACGAGTCGAACCAGTCGAACGAGTCGAACGAGTCGAACGAGTCGAACGAGTCGAACGAGTCGAACGAGTCGAACGAGTCGAACGAGTCGAACGAGTCGAACGAGTCGAACGAGTCGAACGAGTCGAACGAGTCGAACGAGTCGAACGAGTCGAACGAGTCGAACGAGTCGAACGAGTCGAACGAGTCGAACGAGTCGAACGAGTCGAACGAGTCGAACGAGTCGAACGAGTCGAACGAGTCGAACGAGTCGAACGAGTCGAACGAGTCGAACGAGTCGAACGAGTCGAACGAGTCGAACGAGTCGAACGAGTCGAACGAGTCGAACGGGTCGAACAGGACAATCGAGTCAAACGAGTCAAACGAGTCAAACGAGTCAAACGAGTGAAACGAGTCAAACGAGTGAAACGAGTCAAACGAGTGAAACGAGTCAAACGAGTGAAACGAGTCAAACGGGTCAAACGGGTCAAACGGGTCAAACGGGTCAAACGGGTCAAACGAGTCAAACGAGTCAAACGAGTCAAACGAGTCAAACGAGTCAAACGAGTCAAACGAGTCAAACGAGTCAAACGAGTCAAACGAGTCAAACGAGTCAAACGAGTCAAACGAGTCAAACGAGTCAAACGAGTCGAACGAGTCAAACGAGTCGAACGAGTCAAACGAGTCGAACGAGTCAAACGAGTCGAACGAGTCAAACGGGTCGAACAGGACAATCGAGTCGAACGAGTCGAACGAGTCGAACGAGTCGAACGAGTCGAACGAGTCGAACGAGTCGAACGAGTCGAACGAGTCGAACGAGTCGAACGAGTCGAACGAGTCGAACGAGTCGAACGAGTCGAACGAGTCGAACGAGTCGAACGAGTCGAACGAGTCGAACGAGTCGAACGAGTCGAACGAGTCGAACGAGTCGAACGAGTCGAACGAGTCGAACGAGTCGAACGAGTCGAACGAGTCGAACGAGTCGAACGAGTCGAACGAGTCGAACGAGTCGAACGAGTCGAACGAGTCGAACGAGTCGAACGAGTCGAACGAGTCGAACGAGTCGAACGAGTCGAACGAGTCGAACGAGTCGAACGAGTCGAACGAGTCGAACGAGTCGAACGAGTCGAACGAGTCGAACGAGTCGAACGAGTCGAACGAGTCGAACGAGTCGAACGAGTCGAACGAGTCGAACGAGTCGAACGAGTCGAACGAGTCGAACGAGTCGAACGAGTCGAACGAGTCGAACGAGTCGAACGAGTCGAACGAGTCGAACGAGTCGAACGAGTCGAACGAGTCGAACGAGTCGAACGAGTCGAACGAGTCGAACGAGTCGAACGAGTCGAACGAGTCGAACGAGTCGAACGAGTCGAACGAGTCGAACGAGTCGAACGAGTCGAACGAGTCGAACGAGTCGAACGAGTCGAACGAGTCGAACGAGTCGAACGAGTCGAACGAGTCGAACGAGTCGAACGAGTGAAACGAGTCAAACGAGTCAAACGAGTGAAACGTGTCAAACGTGTCAAACGAGTCAAACGAGTCAAACGAGTGAAACGAGTCAAACGAGTCAAACGAGTCAATCGAGTCAAACGAGTCAAACGAGTCAAACGAATCAAACGAGTCAAACGAGTGAAACGAGTCAATCGAGTCAAACGAGTCAATCGAGTCAAACGAGTCAAACGAGTCAAACGAGTGAAACGTGTCAAACGAGTCAAACGAGTCAAACGAGTCAAACGAGTCAAACGAGTCAAACGAGTCAAACGAGTGAAACGTGTCAAACGGGTCAAACGAGTCAAACGAGTGAAACGAGTGAAACGAGTCCAACGAGTCAAACGAGTCAAACGAGTCAAACGAGTCAAACGAGTCAAACGAGTCAAAAGAGTCAAACGAGTCAATCGAGTCAAACGAGTCAAACGAGTCAAACGGGTCAAACGAGTCAAACGAGTCAAACGAGTCAAACGAGTCAAACGAGTCAAACGAGTCAAACGAGTCAAACGAGTCAAACGAGTCAAACGAGTCAAACGAGTCAAACGAGTCAAACGAGTCAAACGAGTCAAACGAGTCAAACGAGTCAAACGAGTCAAACGAGTCAAACGAGTCAAACCAGTCAATCGAGTCAATCGAGTCAATCGAGTCAATAGAGTCAAACGAGTCAAACGAGTCAAACGAGTCAAACGAGTCAATCGAGTCAATCGAGGCATACGAGTCAAACGAGTCAAACGAGTCAAACGAGTCAATCGACACAAACCAGTCGTACGAGTCAAACGAGTCGTACGAGTCAAACGTGTCAAACGAGTCAAACGGCACAAACCAGTCTAACGAGTCAAACGAGTCAATCGAGTCAAACGAGTCAAACCAGTCAAACGAGTCAATCGAGTCAAACGAGTCAAACGAGTAAATCGAGTCAAACGAGTCAAACGAGTCGAACGAGTCGAACGAGTCGAACGAGTCGAACGAGTCAAACGAGTCAAACGAGTCAAACGAGTCAATCGAGTCGAACGAGTCAAACGAGTCAAACGTGTCATACGAGTCAAACGAATCAAACGAGTCAAACGAGTCAAACGAGTCAAACGGCACAAACGAGTCAATCGGCACAAACCAGTCGAACGAGTCAAACGAGTCAAACGAGTCGAACGAGACAAACGAGACAAACGAGTCAAACGAGTTAAACGAGTTAAACGAGTCAAACGAGTCAAACGAGTCAAACGGCACAAACCTGTTGTACGAGTCAAACGAGTCATACGAGTCGTACGAGTCAAACGAGTCAATCGAGTCAAACGAGTCAATCGAGTCAATCGAGGCATACGAGTCAAACGAGTCAAACGAGTCAAACGAGTCAATCGACACAAACCAGTCGTACGAGTCAAACGAGTCGTACGAGTCAAACGTGTCAAACGAGTCAAACGGCACAAACCAGTCTAACGAGTCAAACGAGTCAATCGAGTCAAACGAGTCAAACCAGTCAAACGAGTCAAACGAGTCAAACGAGTCAAACGAGTCAAACGAGTCAAACGAGTCAAACGAGTCAAACGAGTCAAACGAGTCAAACGAGTCAAACGAGTCAATCGAGTCAAACGAGTCAAACGAGTTACTCGAGTCAATCGGGTCAAGCGAGTCAAACGAGTCAAACGAGTCAAACGAGTCAAACGAGTCAAACGAGTCAAACGAGTCAAACGAGTCAAACGAGTGAAACGGGTCGAACAGGACAATCGAGTCAAACGAGTCAAACGAGTCAAACGACTCAAACGATTCAAACGAGTCAAACGAGTCAAACGTGTCAAACGGGTCAAACTGGTCGAACAGGGCAATCGAGTCAAACGAGTCAAACGAGTCAAACGAGTCAAACGAGTCAAACGAGTCAAACGAGTCAAACGATTCAAACGAGTCAAACGAGTCAAACGAGTCAAACGGGTCGCACCGGACAATCGAGTCAAGCGAGTTGAACCAGCCAAATGAGTCAAACGAGTCAAACGAGTCAAACGAGTCAAACGAGTCAAACGAGTCAAACGAGTCAAACGGGTCAAACGAGTCAAACGAGTCAAACGAGTCAAACGAGTCAAACGAGTCAAACGAGTCAAACGAGTCAAACGAGTCAAACGAGTCAAACGAGTCAAACGAATCAAACGAGTCAAACGAGTGAAACGAGTCAAACGAGTCAAACGAGTCAAACGAGTCAAACGAGTCAATCGAGTCAAACGAGTCAAACGAGTCAAACGAGTGAAACGTGTCAAACGAGTCAAACGAGTCAAACGAGTGAAACGAGTCAAACGAGTCAAACGAGTCAAACGAGTCAAACGAGTCAAACGAGTCAAACGAGTGAAACGTGTCAAACGGGTCAAACGAGTCAAACGAGTGAAACGAGTCCAACGAGTCAAACGAGTCAAACGAGTCAAACGAGTCAAACGAGTCAAACGAGTCAAAAGAGTCAAACGAGTCAATCGAATCAAACGAGTCAAACGAGTCAAACGGGTCAAACGAGTCAAACGAGTCAAACGAGTCAAACGAGTCAAACGAGTCAAACGAGTCAAACGAGTCAAACGAGTCAAACGAGTCAAACGAGTCAAACGAATCAAACGAGTCAAACGAGTCAAACGAGTCAAACGAGTCAAACGAGTCAAACCAGTCAATCGAGTCAATAGAGTCAAACGAGTCAAACGAGTCAAACGAGTCAAACGAGTCAAACGAGTCAATCGAGTCAATCGAGGCATACGAGTCAAACGAGTCAAACGAGTCAAACGAGTCAATCGACACAAACCAGTCGTACGAGTCAAACGAGTCGTACGAGTCAAACGTGTCAAACGAGTCAAACGGCACAAACCAGTCTAACGAGTCAAACGAGTCAATCGAGTCAAACGAGTCAAACCAGTCAAACGAGTCAATCGAGTCAAACGAGTCAAACGAGTAAATCGAGTCAAACGAGTCAAACAAGTCAAACGAGTCAAACGAGTCGAACGAGTCGAACGAGTCGAACGAGTCGAACGAGTCAAACGAGTCAAACGAGTCAAACGAGTCAATCGAGTCGAACGAGTCAAACGAGTCAAACGTGTCATACGAGTCAAACGAATCAAACGAGTCAAACGAGTCAAACGAGTCAAACGGCACAAACGAGTCAATCGGCACAAACCAGTCGAACGAGTCAAACGAGTCAAACGAGTCGAACGAGACAAACGAGACAAACGAGTCAAACGAGTTAAACGAGTTAAACGAGTCAAACGAGTCAAACGAGTCAAACGGCACAAACCTGTTGTACGAGTCAAACGAGTCATACGAGTCGTACGAGTCAAACGAGTCAATCGAGTCAAACGAGTCAATCGAGTCAATCGAGGCATACGAGTCAAACGAGTCAAACGAGTCAAACGAGTCAATCGACACAAACCAGTCGTACGAGTCAAACGAGTCGTACGAGTCAAACGTGTCAAACGAGTCAAACGGCACAAACCAGTCTAACGAGTCAAACGAGTCAATCGAGTCAAACGAGTCAAACCAGTCAAACGAGTCAAACGAGTCAAACGAGTCAAACGAGTCAAACGAGTCAATCGAGTCAAACGAGTCAAACGAGTCAAACGAGTCAAACGAGTCAAACGAGTCAATCGAGTCAAACGAGTCAAACGAGTTACTCGAGTCAATCGGGTCAAGCGAGTCAAACGAGTCAAACGAGTCAAACGAGTCAAACGAGTCAAACGAGTCAAACGAGTCAAACGAGTCAAACGAGTCAAACGAGTCAAACGAGTGAAACGGGTCGAACAGGACAATCGAGTCAAACGAGTCAAACGAGTCAAACGACTCAAACGAGTCAAACGAGTCAAACGAGTCAAACGTGTCAAACGGGTCAAACTGGTCGAACAGGGCAATCGAGTCAAACGAGTCAAACGAGTCAAACGAGTCAAACGAGTCAAACGAGTCAAACGAGTCAAACGATTCAAACGAGTCAAACGAGTCAAACGAGTCAAACGGGTCGCACCGGACAATCGAGTCAAGCGAGTTGAACCAGCCAAATGAGTCAAACGAGTCAAACGAGTCAAACGAGTCAAACGAGTCAAACGAGTCAAACGAGTCAAACGAGTCAAACGAGTCAAACGAGTCAAACGAGTCAAACGAGTCAAACGAGTCAAACGAGTCAAACGAGTCATACGAGTCAAACGAGTCAAACGAGTCAAACGAGTCAAACGAGTCAAACGAGTCAAACGAGTCAAACGAGTCAAACGAGTCAAACGAGTCAAACGACTCAAACGAGTCAAACGAGTCAAACGTGTAAGACGAGTCAATCGAGTCAATCGAGTCAATCGTGTCGAACGAGTCAAACGAGTCGAACGAGTCAAACGAGTCGAACGAGTCAAAATGGTCATACGCATTGAACAGGACAATCGAGTCAAGCGAGTTAAACGAGCCAAACGAGTCAAACGAGTCAAACGAGTCAAACGAGCCATACGAGTCAAACGAGTCAAACGAATCAAACGAGTCAAACGAGTCAAACGAGTCAAACGAGTCAAACGAGTCAAACGTGTCAAACGAGTCAAACGAGTCAAACGAGTCAAACGAGTCAAACGACTCAAACGAGTCAAACGAGCCAAACGTGTCAAACGAGTCAAACGAGTCAAACGTGTCAAACGGGTCAAACGAGTCAAACGGGTCGAACAGGACAATCGAGTCAAGCGAGTTGAACGAGCCAAACGAGTCAAACGAGTCAAACGACTCAAACGAGTCAAACGAGTCAAACGAGTCAAACGTGTCAAACGGGTCAAACTGGTCGAACAGGGCAATCGAGTCAAACGAGTCAAACGAGTCAAACGAGTCAAACGAGTCAAACGAGTCAAACGAGTCAAACGAGTCAAACGAGTCAAACGAGTCAAACGAGTCAAACGAGTCAAACGAGTCAAACGAGTCAAACGAGTCAAACGAGTCAAACGAGTCAAACGATTCAAACGAGTCAAACGAGTCAAACGAGTCCAACGGGTCGCACCGGACAATCGAGTCAAGCGAGTTGAACCAGCCAAACGAGTCAAACGAGTCAAACGAGTCAAACGAGTCGAACGAGTCGAACGAGTCGAACGAGTCGAACGAGTCGAACGAGTCGAACGAGTCGAACGAGTCGAACGAGTCGAACGAGTCGAACGAGTCGAACGAGTCGAACGAGTCGAACGAGTCGAACGAGTCGAACGAGTCGAACGAGTCGAACGAGTCGAACGAGTCGAACGAGTCGAACGAGTCGAACGAGTCGAACGAGTCGAACGAGTCGAACGAGTCGAACGAGTCGAACGAGTCGATCGAGTCGAACGAGTCGAACGAGTCGAACGAGTCGAACGAGTCGAACGAGTCGAACGAGTCGAACGAGTCGAACGAGTCGAACGAGTCGAACGAGTCGAACGAGTCGAACGAGTCGAACGAGTCGAACGAGTCGAACGAGTCGAACGAGTCGAACGAGTCGAACGAGTCGAACGAGTCGAACGAGTCGAACGAGTCGAACGAGTCGAACGAGTCGAACGAGTCGAACGAGTCGAACGAGTCGAACGAGTCGAACGAGTCGAACGAGTCGAACGAGTCGAACGAGTCGAACGAGTCGAACGAGTCGAACGAGTCGAACGAGTCGAACGAGTCGAACGAGTCGAACGAGTCGAACGAGTCGAACGAGTCGAACGAGTCGAACGAGTCGAACGAGTCGAACGAGTCGAACGAGTCGAACGAGTCGAACGAGTCGAACGAGTCGAACGAGTCGAACGAGTCGAACGAGTCGAACGAGTCGAACGAGTCGAACGAGTCGAACGAGTCGAACGAGTCGAACGAGTCGAACGAGTCGAACGAGTCGAACGAGTCGAACGAGTCGAACGAGTCGAACGAGTCGAACGAGTCGAACGAGTCGAACGAGTCGAACGAGTCGAACGAGTCGAACGAGTCGAACGAGTCGAACGAGTCGAACGAGTCGAACGAGTCGAACGAGTCGAACGAGTCGAACGAGTCGAACGAGTCGAACGAGTCGAACGAGTCGAACGAGTCGAACGAGTCGAACGAGTCGAACGAGTCGAACGAGTCGAACGAGTCGAACGAGTCGAACGAGTCGAACGAGTCGAACGAGTCGAACGAGTCGAACGAGTCGAACGAGTCGAACGAGTCGAACGAGTCGAACGAGTCGAACGGGTCAAACGGGTCAAACGGGTCAAACGAGTCAAACGAGTCAAACGAGTCAAACGAGTCAAACGAGTCAAACGAGTCAAACGAGTCAAACGAGTCAAACGAGTCAAACGAGTCAAACGAGTCAAACGAGTCAAACGAGTCAAACGTGTCAAACGAGTCAAACGAGTCAAACGAGTCAAACGAGTCAAACGACTCAAACGAGTCAAACGAGCCAAACGTGTCAAACGAGTCAAACGAGTCAAACGTGTCAAACGGGTCTAACGAGTCAAACGGGTCGAACAGGACAATCGAGTCAAGCGAGTTGAACGAGCCAAACGAGTCAAACGAGTCAAACGACTCAAACGAGTCAAACGAGTCAAACGAGTCAAACGAGTGAAACGAGTCAAACGAGTGAAACGAGTCAAACGGGTCAAACGGGTCAAACGGGTCAAACGGGTCAAACGGGTCAAACGAGTCAAACGAGTCAAACGAGTCAAACGAGTCAAACGAGTCGTACGAGTCGAACGAGTCGAACGAGTCGAACGAGTCGTACGAGTCGAACGAGTCGAACGAGTCGTACGAGTCGTACGAGTCGAACGAGTCGTACGAGTCGAACGAGTCGTACGAGTCGAACGAGTCGAACGAGTCGTACGAGTCGAACGAGTCGAACGAGTCGTACGAGTCGTACGAGTCGAACGAGTCGTACGAGTCGAACGAGTCGTACGAGTCGAACGAGTCGTACGAGTCGAACGAGTCGTACGAGTCAAAAGAGTCGTACGAGTCAAACGATTCAAACGACACAAATCAGTCGTGCGAGTCAATCGAGTCAAAGGATTCAAACGACACAAACGAGTCAAACGACACAAACCATTCAAACGACACAAACGAGTGAAACGAGTCGTACGAGTCAAACGAGTCGTACGAGTCAAACGAGTCGTACGAGTCAAACGAGTCAAACGGTGTCAAACGAGTCAAACGAGTCAAACGGGTTAAACGGGTCGAACAGGACAATCGAGTCAAACGAGTCAAACGAGTCAAACGAGTCTAACGAGTCAAACGAGTCAAACGAGTCAAACGAGTCGAACGAGTCGAACGAGTCGAACGAGTCGAACGAGTCGAACGAGTCAACCGAGTCGAACGAGTCAATCGATTCGAACGAGTCGAACGAGTCAATCGAGTCGAACGAGTCGAACGAGTCAATCGAGTCGAACAGGACAATCGAGTCAAACGAGTCAAACGAGTCAAACGAGTCAAACGAGTGAAACGAGTCAAACGAGTGAAACGAGTCAAACGGGTCAAACGGGTCAAACGGGTCGAACGGGTCAAACGGGTCAAACGAGTCAAACGAGTCAAACGAGTCAAACGAGTCAAACGAGTCAAACGAGTCAAACGAGTCAAACGAGTGAAACGAGTCAAACGAGTGAAACGAGTCAAACGGGTCAAACGGGTCAAACGGGTCAAACGGGTCAAACGGGTCAAACGAGTCAAACGAGTCAAACGAGTCAAACGAGTCAAACGAGTCAAACGAGTCAAACGAGTCAAACGAGTCAAACGAGTCAAACGAGTCAAACGAGTCAAACGAGTCAAACGAGTCAAACGAGTCAAACGAGTCAAACGAGTCAAACGAGTCAAACGTGTCAAACGAGTCAAACGAGTCAAACGAGTCAAACGAGTCAAACGACTCAAACGAGTCAAACGAGCCAAACGTGTCAAACGAGTCAAACGAGTCAAACGTGTCAAACGGGTCAAACGAGTCAAACGGGTCGAACAGGACAATCGAGTCAAGCGAGTTGAACGAGCCAAACGAGTCAAACGAGTCAAACGACTCAAACGAGTCAAACGAGTCAAACGAGTCAAACGTGTCAAACGGGTCAAACTGGTCGAACAGGGCAATCGAGTCAAACGAGTCAAACGAGTCAAACGAGTCAAACGAGTCAAACGAGTCAAACGAGTCAAACGAGTCAAACGAGTCAAACGAGTCAAACGAGTCAAACGAGTCAAACGAGTCAAACGATTCAAACGAGTCAAACGAGTCAAACGAGTCCAACGGGTCGCACCGGACAATCGAGTCAAGCGAGTTGAACCAGCCAAACGAGTCAAACGAGTCAATCGAGTCGAACGAGTCGAACGAGTCGAACGAGTCGAACGAGTCGAACGAGTCGAACGAGTCGAACGAGTCGAACGAGTCGAACGAGTCGAACGAGTCGAACGAGTCGAACGAGTCGAACGAGTCGAACGAGTCGAACGAGTCGAACGAGTCGAACGAGTCGAACGAGTCGAACGAGTCGAACGAGTCGAACGAGTCGAACGAGTCGAACGAGTCGAACGAGTCGAACGAGTCGAACGAGTCGAACGAGTCGAACGAGTCGAACGAGTCGAACGAGTCGAACGAGTCGAACGAGTCGAACGAGTCGAACGAGTCGAACGAGTCGAACGAGTCGAACGAGTCGAACGAGTCGAACGAGTCGAACGAGTCGAACGAGTCGAACGAGTCGAACGAGTCGAACGAGTCGAACGAGTCGAACGAGTCGAACGAGTCGAACGAGTCGAACGAGTCGAACGAGTCGAACGAGTCGAACGAGTCGAACGAGTCGAACGAGTCGAACGAGTCGAACGAGTCGAACGAGTCGAACGAGTCGAACGAGTCGAACGAGTCGAACGAGTCGAACGAGTCGAACGAGTCGAACGAGTCGAACGAGTCGAACGAGTCGAACGAGTCGAACGAGTCGAACGAGTCGAACGAGTCGAACGAGTCGTACGAGTCGTACGAGTCGAACGAGTCGAACGAGTCGAACGAGTCGTACGAGTCGAACGAGTCGAACGAGTCGTACGAGTCGTACGAGTCGAACGAGTCGTACGAGTCGAACGAGTCGTACGAGTCGAACGAGTCGAACGAGTCGAACGAGTCGTACGAGTCGAACGAGTCGAACGAGTCGTACGAGTCGTACGAGTCGAACGAGTCGTACGAGTCGAACGAGTCGTACGAGTCGAACGAGTCGTACGAGTCGAACGAGTCGTACGAGTCAAAAGAGTCGTACGAGTCAAACGATTCAAACGACACAAATCAGTCGTGCGAGTCAATCGAGTCAAAGGATTCAAACGACACAAACGAGTCAAACGACACAAACCATTCAAACGACACAAACGAGTGAAACGAGTCGTACGAGTCAAACGAGTCGTACGAGTCAAACGAGTCGTACGAGTCAAACGAGTCGTACGAGTCAAACGAGTCGTACGAGTCAAACGAGTCGTACGAGTCAAACGAGTCGTACGAGTCAAAAGAGTCGTACGAGTCAAACGAGTCGTACGAGTCAAACGAGTCGTACGAGTCAAACGAGTCGTACGAGTCAAACGAGTCGTACGAGTCAAACGAGTCGTACGAGTCAAACGAGTCGTACGAGTCAAACGAGCCGTACGAGTCAAACGAGTCGTACGAGTCAAACGAGTCGTACGAGTCAAACGAGTCGTACGAGTCAAACGAGTCGTACGAGTCAAACGAGTCGTACGAGTCAAACGAGTCGTACGAGTCAAACGAGTCAAACGGTGTCAAACGAGTCAAACGAGTCAAACGGGTTAAACGGGTCGAACAGGACAATCGAGTCAAACGAGTCAAACGAGTCAAACGAGTCTAACGAGTCAAACGAGTCAAACGAGTCAAACGAGTCGAACGAGTCGAACGAGTCGAACGAGTCGAACGAGTCGAACGAGTCAACCGAGTCGAACGAGTCAATCGATTCGAACGATTCGAACGAGTCGAACGAGTCAATCGAGTCGAACGAGTCGAACGAGTCAATCGAGTCGAACGAGTCAATCGAGTCAAACGAGTCAATCGAGTCAAACGAGTCAATCGAGTCAAACGAGTCAATCGAGTCAAACGAGTGAAAAGAGTCCAACGAGTCAAACGGGTCGAACAGGACAATCGAATCAAGCGAGTTAAACGAGCCAAACGAGTCAAACGAGTCAAACGTGTCAGACGAGTCAAACGAGTCATACGAGTCTAACGAGTCAAACGTGTCAAACGGGTCAAGCGGGTCGAACGAGTCAAACTAGTCGAACGAGTCAAACGAGTCGGACGAGTCAAACGAGTCGAACGAGTCAAACGAGTCGAACGAGTCAAACTAGTCGAACGAGTCAAACGAGTCGAACGAGTCAAACGAGTCGAACGAGTCAAAAGAGTCGAACGAGTCATACGAGTCGAACGAGTCAAACGAGTCGAACGAGTCAAAATGGTCAAACGCGTCGAACAGGACAATCGAGTCAAACGAGTCAAACGAGTCAAACGAGTCAAACGAGTCAAACGAGTCAAACGAGTCAAACGAGTCAAACGAGTCAAACGAGTCAAACGAGTCAAACGTGTCAAACGAGTCAAACGAGTCAAACGAGTCAAACGGGTCGAACGGCTCGAACAGGACAATCGAGACAAACGAGTCAAACGAGTCAAACGAGTCAAAAGAGTCAAACGAGTCAAACGGGTCGAACAGGGCAATCGAATCAAGCGAGTTAAACGAGCCGAACGAGTCAAACGAGTCAAACGTGTCAGACGAGTCAAACGAGTCAAACGAGTCAAACGAGTCAAACGAGTCAAACGACTCAAACGAGTCAAACGAGTCAAACGTGTCAGACGAGTCAATCGAGTCAATCGAGTCAATCGTGTCGAACGAGTCAAACGAGTCGAACGAGTCAAACGAGTCGAACGAGTCAAAATGGTCATACGCATCGAACAGGACAATCGAGTCAAGCGAGTTAAACGAGCCAAACGAGCCAAACGAGTCAAACGAGTCAAACGAGTCAAACGAGCCATACGAGTCAAACGAGTCAAACGAATCAAACGAGTCAAACGAGTCAAACGAGTCAAACGAGTCAAACGAGTCAAACGAGTCAAACGAGTCTAACGAGTCAAACGAGTCAAACGAGTCAAACGAGTCAAACGAGTCAAACGAGTCAAACGAGTCAAACGAGTCAAACGAGTCAAACGAGTCAAACGAGTCAAACGAGTCAAACGAGTCAAACGAGTCAAACGAGTCAAACGAGTCAAACGAGTCAAACGAGTCAAACGAGTCAAACGAGTGAAACGGATCGAACAGGACAATCGAGTCAAACGAGTCAAACGAGTCAAACGGGTCGAACAGGACAATCGATTCAAGCGAGTTGAACGATCCAAACGAGTCAAACGAGTCAAACGAATCAAACGAGTCAAACGAGTCAAACGAGTCAAACGAGTCAATCGAGTCAAACGAGTCAAACGTGTCAAACGAGTCAAACGAGTCAAACGAGTCAAACGAGTCAATCGTGTCTAACGAGTCAATCGAGTCAAACGAGTCTAACGAGTCAATCGAGTCAAACGAGTCAAACGAGTCAATCGAGTCGAACGAGTCAAAAGGGTCAAACGGGTCGAACGGATCGAATAGGACAATCGAGTCAAACGAGTCAAACGAGTCAAACGAGTCAAACGAGTCAAACGAGTCAAACGAGTCAATCGAGTCAAACGAGTCAAACGACTCAAACGAGTCAAACGAGTCAAACGAGTCAAACGAGTCAAATGTGTCAAACGGGTCAAACGGGTCGAACAGGACAATCGAGTCAAACGAGTCTAACGAGTCAAACGAGTCAAACGAGTCAAACGAGTCAATCGAGTCAAACGAGTCAAATGAGTCAAACGAGTCAAACGAGTCAAACGAATCAAACGAGTGAAACGAGTCAAACGGGTCGAACAGGACAATCGAGTCAAACGAGTCAAACGAGTCGAACGAGTCAATCGAGTCGAACGAGTCGAACGAGTCAATCGAGTCGAACGAGTCAATCGAGTCAAACGAGTCAATCGAGTCAAACGAGTCAATCGAGTCAAACGAGTCAATCGAGTCAAACGAGTGAAAAGAGTCCAACGAGTCAAACGGGTCGAACAGGACAATCGAATCAAGCGAGTTAAACGAGCCAAACGAGTCAAACGAGTCAAACGTGTCAGACGAGTCAAACGAGTCATACGAGTCTAACGAGTCAAACGTGTCAAACGGGTCAAGCGGGTCGAACGAGTCAAACTAGTCGAACGAGTCAAACGAGTCGGACGAGTCAAACGAGTCGAACGAGTCAAACGAGTCGAACGAGTCAAACTAGTCGAACGAGTCAAACGAGTCAAAATGGTCAAACGCGTCGAACAGGACAATCGAGTCAAACGAGTCAAACGAGTCAAACGAGTCAAACGAGTCAAACGAGTCAAACGAGTCAAACGAGTCAAACGAGTCAAACGAGTCAAACGAGTCAAACGTGTCAAACGAGTCAAACGAGTCAAACGAGTCAAACGGGTCGAACGGCTCGAACAGGACAATCGAGACAAACGAGTCAAACGAGTCAAACGAGTCAAAAGAGTCAAACGAGTCAAACGGGTCGAACAGGGCAATCGAATCAAGCGAGTTAAACGAGCCGAACGAGTCAAACGAGTCAAACGTGTCAGACGAGTCAAACGAGTCAAACGAGTCAAACGAGTCAAACGAGTCAAACGACTCAAACGAGTCAAACGAGTCAAACGTGTCAAACGAGTTAAACGAGTCAAACGAGTCAAACGAGTCACACGAGTCAAACGAGTCAAACGAGTCAAACGAGTGAAACGAGTCAAACGGGTCGAACAGGACAATCGAGTCAAACGAGTCAATCGAGTCAAACGAGTCAAACGAGTCAAACGTGTCAAACGAGTCAAACGAGTCAAACGAGTCAAACGAGTCAAACGAGTCCAACGAGTCCAACGAGTCAAACGAGTCAAACGAGTCAAACGAGTCAAACGAGTCAAACGAGTCAAACGAGTCAAACGAGTCAAACGAATCCAACGAGTCAAACGAGTCGAACGAGTCAAACGAGTCGAACGAGTCAAACGAGTCGAACGAGTCAAACGAGTCGAACGAGTCCAACGAGTCGAACGAGTCGAACGAGTCGAACGAGTCGAACGAGTCAAACGGGTCGAACAAGACAATCGAGTCAAACGAGTTAAACGAGTCAAACGAGTCAAACGAGTCACACGAGTCAAACGAGTCACACGAGTCAAACGAGTCAAACGAGTCAAACGAGTCAAACGATTCAAACGAGTCAAACGAGTCAAACGAGTCAAACGAGTCAAACGAGTCTAACGAGTCAAACGAGTCAAACGAGTCAAACGAGTCAAACGAGTCAAACGAGTCAAACGAGTCAAACGAGTCAAACGAGTCAAACGAGTCAAACGAGTGAAACGTGTCAAACGAGTCAAACGAGTCAAACCAGTCAAACGAGTCGAACGAGTCAAACGAGTCAAACGAGTCAAACGAGTCAAACGAGTCAAACGAGTCAAACGAGTCAAACGAGTCAAACGAGTCAAACGAGTCAAACGAGTCAAACGAGTCAAACGAGTCAAACGAGTCAAACGAGTCAAACGAGTCAAACGAGTCAAACGAGTCAAACGAGTCAAACGAGTCAAACGTGTCAAACGAGTCAAACGAGTCAAACGAGTCAAACGAGTCAAACGAGTCAAACGAGTCAAACGAGTCAATCGAGTCAAACGAGTCAAACGTGTCAAACGAGTCAAACGAGTCAAACGAGTCAAACGAGTCCAACGAGTCCAACGAGTCAAACGAGTCAAACGTGTCAAACGAGTCAAACGAGTCAAACGAGTCAAACGAGTCAAACGAGTCAAACGAGTCAAACGAGTCAAACGAGTCAAACGAGTCAAACGAGTCAAACGAGTCAAACGAGTCAAACGAGTCAAACGAGTGAAACGAGTCAAACGAGTCAAACGAGTCAATCGAGTCAAACGAGTCAAACGAGTGAAACGAGTCAAACGAGTGAAACGAGTGAAACGAGTGAAACGAGTGAAACGAGTCAAACGTGTCAAATGGGTCAAACGGGTCGAACGGGTCGAACAGGACAATCGACTGAAACGAGTCAAACGAGTCAAACGTGTCAAATGGGTCAAACGAGTCAAACGAGTGAAACGGATCGAACAGGACAATCGAGTCAAACGAGTCAAACGAGTCAAACGGGTCGAACAGGACAATCGATTCAAGCGAGTTGAACGATCCAAACGAGTCAAACGAGTCAAACGAGTCAAACGAGTCAAACGAGTCAATCGAGTCCAACGAGTCAAACGTGTCAAACGAGTCAAACGAGTCAAACGAGTCAAACGAGTCAATCGTGTCTAACGAGTCAATCGAGTCAAACGAGTCTAACGAGTCAATCGAGTCAAACGAGTCAAACGAGTCAATCGAGTCGAACGAGTCAAAAGGGTCAAACGGGTCGAACGGATCGAACAGGACAATCGAGTCAAACGAGTCAAACGAGTCAAACGAGTCAGACGAGTCAAACGAGTCAAACGAGTCAAACGAGTCAAACGAGTCAAACGAGTCAAACGAGTCAAACGAGTCAAACGAGTCAAACGAGTCAAACGAGTCAAACGAGTCAAACGAGTCAAACGAGTCAAACGAGTCAAACGAGTCAATCGAGTCAAACGAGTCAAACGACTCAAACGAGTCAAACGAGTCAAACGAGTCAAACGAGTCAAATGTGTCAAACGGGTCAAACGAATCAAACGAGTGAAACGAGTCAAACGGGTCGAACAGGACAATCGAGTCAAACGAGTCAAACGAGTCAAACGAGTCAAACGAGTCAAACGAGTCAAACGAATCCAACGAGTCAAACGAGTCGAACGAGTCAAACGAGTCGAACGAGTCAAACGAGTCGAACGAGTCAAACGAGTCGAACGAGTCCAACGAGTCGAACGAGTCGAACGAGTCGAACGAGTCAAACGGGTCGAACAAGACAATCGAGTCAAACGAGTTAAACGAGTCAAACGAGTCAAACGAGTCACACGAGTCAAACGAGTCAAACGAGTCAAACGAGTGAAACGAGTCAAACGGGTCGAACAGGACAATCGAGTCAAACGAGTCAATCGAGTCAAACGAGTCAAACGAGTCAAACGTGTCAAACGAGTCAAACGAGTCAAACGAGTCAAACGAGTCAAACGAGTCCAACGAGTCCAACGAGTCAAACGAGTCAAACGAGTCAAACGAGTCAAACGAGTCAAACGAGTCAAACGAGTCAAACGAGTCAAACGAATCCAACGAGTCAAACGAGTCGAACGAGTCATACGAGTCGAACGAGTCAAACGAGTCGAACGAGTCAAACGAGTCGAACGAGTCCAACGAGTCGAACGAGTCGAACGAGTCAAACGGGTCGAACAAGACAATCGAGTCAAACGAGTTAAACGAGTCAAACGAGTCAAACGAGTCACACGAGTCAAACGAGTCAAACGAGTCCAACGAGTCCAACGAGTCAAACGAGTCAAACGTGTCAAACGAGTCAAACGAGTCAAACGAGTCAAACGAGTCAAACGAGTCAAACGAGTCAAACGAGTCAAACGAGTCAAACGAGTCAAACGAGTCAAACGAGTCAAACGAGTCAAACGAGTGAAACGAGTCAAACGAGTCAAACGAGTCAAACGAGTCAATCGAGTCAAACGAGTCAAATGAGTCAAACGAGTCAAACGAGTCAAACGAATCAAACGAGTGAAACGAGTCAAACGGGTCGAACAGGACAATCGAGTCAAACGAGTCAAACGAGTCAAACGAGTCAAACGAGTCAAACGAGTCAAACGAATCCAACGAGTCAAACGATTCGAACGAGTCAAACGAGTCGAACGAGTCAAACGAGTCGAACGAGTCAAACGAGTCGAACGAGTCCAACGAGTCGAACGAGTCAAACGAGTCAAACGAGTCAAACGAGTCAAACGAGTCAAACGAGTCAAACGAGTCAAACGAGTGAAACGTGTCAAACGAGTCAAACGAGTCAAACCAGTCAAACGAGTCGAACGAGTCAAACGAGTCAAACGAGTCAAACGAGTCAAACGAGTCAAACGAGTCAAACGAGTCAAACGAGTCAAACGAGTCAAACGAGTCAAACGAGTCAAACGAGTCAAACGAGTCAAACGAGTCAAACGAGTCAAACGAGTCAAACGAGTCAAACGTGTCAAACGAGTCAAACGAGTCAAACGAGTCAAACGAGTCAAACGAGTCAAACGAGTCAAACGAGTCAAACGAGTCAAACGTGTCAAACGAGTCAAACGAGTCAAACGAGTCAAACGAGTCCAACGAGTCCAACGAGTCAAACGAGTCAAACGTGTCAAACGAGTCAAACGAGTCAAACGAGTCAAACGAGTCAAACGAGTCAAACGAGTCAAACGAGTCAAACGAGTCAAACGAGTCAAACGAGTCAAACGAGTGAAACGAGTCAAACGAGTCAAACGAGTCAATCGAGTCAAACGAGTCAAACGAGTGAAACGAGTCAAACGAGTGAAACGAGTGAAACGAGTCAAACGAGTGAAACGAGTCAAACGTGTCAAATGGGTCAAACGGGTCGAACGGGTCGAACAGGACAATCGACTGAAACGAGTCAAACGAGTCAAACGTGTCAAATGGGTCAAACGAGTCAAACGAGTGAAACGGATCGAACAGGACAATCGAGTCAAACGAGTCAAACGAGTCAAACGGGTCGAACAGGACAATCGATTCAAGCGAGTTGAACGATCCAAACGAGTCAAACGAGTCAAACGAGTCAAACGAGTCAAACGAGTCAATCGAGTCCAACGAGTCAAACGTGTCAAACGAGTCAAACGAGTCAAACGAGTCAAACGAGTCAATCGTGTCTAACGAGTCAATCGAGTCAAACGAGTCTAACGAGTCAATCGAGTCAAACGAGTCAAACGAGTCAATCGAGTCGAACGAGTCAAAAGGGTCAAACGGGTCGAACGGATCGAACAGGACAATCGAGTCAAACGAGTCAAACGAGTCAAACGAGTCAAACGAGTCAAACGAGTCAAACGAGTCAATCGAGTCAAACGAGTCAAACGACTCAAACGAGTCAAACGAGTCAAACGAGTCAAACGTGTCAAACGGGTCAAAAGGGTCGAACAGGACAATCGAGTTAAACGAGTCAAACGAGTCAAACGAGTCAATCGAGTCAAACGAGTCAAGCGACTCAAACGAGTCAAACGAGTCAAACGAGTCAAACGAGTCAAACGAGTCAAACGAGTCAAACGTGTCAAACGGGTCAAACGGGTCGAACAGGACAATCGAGTCAAACGAGTCAAACGAGTCAAACGAGTCAAACGAGTCAAACGAGTCAATCGAGTCAAACGAGTCAAACGAGTCAAACGAGTCAAATGAGTCAAACGAGTCAAACGAGTCAAACGAGTCAAACGAGTCAAACGAGTCAAACGAGTCAAACGGGTCGAACGAGTCAAACGGGTCGAACAGGACAATCGAGTCAAGCGAGTCAAACAGGACAATCGAGTCAAGCGAGTCAAACGGGTCGAACAGGACAATCGAGTCAAACGAGTGAAACGAGTGAAACGAGTCAAACGAGTCAAACGAGGCAAACGAGTCAAACGGGTCGAACAGGACAATCGAGTGAAACGAGTCAAACGAGTGAAACGAGTCAATCGAGTCAAACGAGTCAAACGAGTCAAACGAGTGAAACGAGTGAAACGAGTGAAACGAGTCAAACGACTCAAACGGGTCGAACAGGACAATCGAGTCAAACGAGTCAAACGAGTCAAACGAGTCAAACGAGTCAAACGAGTCAAACGAGTCAAACGAGTCAAACGAGTCAAACGAGTCAAACGAGTCAAACGAGTCAAACGAGTCAAACGAGTCAAACGAGTCAAACGAGTCAAACGAGTCAAACGAGTCAAACGAGTCAAACGAGTCAAACGAGTCAAACGAGTCAAACGAGTCAAACGAGTCAAACGAGTCAAACGAGTCAAACGAGTCAAACGAGTCAAACGAGTCAAACGAGTCAAACGAGTCAAACGAGTCAAACGAGTCAAACGAGTCAAACGAGTCAAACGAGTCAAACGAGTCAAACGAGTCAAACGAGTCAAACGAGTCAAACGAGTCAAACGAGTCAAACGAGTCAAACGAGTCAAACGAGTCAAACGAGTCAAACGAGTCAAACGAGTCAAACGAGTCAAACGAGTCAAACGAATCATACGAGTCAAACGAGTCAATCGAGTCAAACGAGTCAAACGAGTCAATCGAGTCAAACGAGTCAAACGACTCAAACGAGTCAAACGAGTCAAACGAGTCAAACGTGTCAAACGTGTCAAACGGGTCGAAGAGGACAATCGAGTCAAACGAGTCTAACGAGTCAAACGAGTCAAACGAGTCAAACGAGTCAATCGAGTCAGTCGAGTCAAACGAGTCAAATGAGTCAAACGAGTCAAACGAGTCAAACGAGTCAAACGAGTCAAACGAGTCAAACGAGTCAAACGGGTCGAACAGGACAATCGAGTCAAGCGAGTCAAACGGGTCGAACAGGACAATCGAGTCAAACGAGTCAAACGAGTGAAACGAGTCAAACGAGTCAAACGAGGCAAACGAGTGAAACGGGTCGAACAGGACAATCGAGTCAAACGAGTCAAACGAGTGAAACGAGTCAATCGTGTCAAACGAGTCAAACGAGTCAAACGAGTGAAAAGAGTCAAACGAGTCAAACGAGTCAAACGACTCAAACGGGTCGAACAGGACAATCGAGTCAAACGAGTCAGACGAGTCAAACGAGTCAAAAGAGTCAAACGAGTCAAACGAGTCAAACGAGTCAATAGAGTCAAACGAGTCAAACGAGTCAAACGAGTCAAACCGGACTAACGAGTCAATCGGGTAAAAAGTGTCGAACGAGTCAAACGGGTGTAACGTGTCAAACGAGTCAAACGAGTCAAACGAGCCAAACGAGTCAAACGAGTCAAACGAGTCAAACGAGTCAAACGAGTCAAACGAGTCAAACGAGTCAAACCGGACTAACGAGTCAATCGGGTAAAAAGTGTCGAACGAGTCAAACGGGTGTAACGTGTCAAACGAGTCAAACGAGTCAAACGGGCCAAACGGGTCAAACGAGGCATACGAGTCAAACGAGTCAAACGAGTCAAACGAGTCAAACGAGTCAAACGAGTCAAACGAGTCAAACGAGTCAAACGAGTCAAACGAGTCAAACGAGTCAAACGAGTCAAACGAGTCAAACGAGTCAAACGAGTCAAACGAGTCAAACGAGTCAAACGAGTCAAACGAGTCAAACGAGTCAAACGAGTCAAACGAGTCAAACGAGTCAAACGAGTCAAACGAGTCAAACGAGTCAAACGAGTCAAACGAGTCAAACGAGTCAAACGAGTCAAACGAGTCAAACGGGTCGAACAGGACAATCGAGTCAAACGAGTCAAACGAATCATTCGAGTCAAACGAGTCAAACGAGTCAATCGAGTGAAACGAGTCAAACGACTCAAACGAGTCAAACGAGTCAAACGAGTCAAACGAGTCAAACGAGTCAAACGAGTCAAACGAGTCAAACGAGTCAAACGAGTCAAACGAGTCAAACGAGTCAAACGAGTCAAACGAGTCAAACGAGTCAAACGAGTCAAACGAGTCAAACGAGTCAAACGAGTCAAACGAGTCAAACGAGTCAAACGAGTCAAACGAGTCAAACGAGTCAAACGAGTCAAACGAGTCAAACGAGTCAAACGAGTCAAACGAGTCAAACGAGTCAAACGAGTCAAACGAGTCAAACGAGTCAAACGAGTCAAACGAGTCAAACGAGTCAAACGAGTCAAACGAGTCAAACGAGTCAAACGAGTCAAACGAGTCAAACGGGTCGAACAGGACAATCGAGTCAAGCGAGTCGAACGAGCCAAACGAGTCAAACGAGTCAAACGAGTCAAACGAGTCAAACGAGTCAAACGAATCATACGAGTCAAACGAGTCAATCGAGTCAAACGAGTCAAACGAGTCAAACGAATCAAACGAGTAACACGAGTCAAACGAGTCAATCGAGTCAAACGAGTCAAACGAGTCAAACGAGTCAAACGTGTCAAACGAGTCAAACGAGTCAAACGAGTCGAACGAGTCAAACGAGTCAAACGAGTCAAACGAGTCAAACGAGTCAAACGAGTCAAAGGAGTCAAAGGAGTCAAACGAGTCAAACGAGTCAAACGAGTCAAACGAGTCAAACGAGTCAAACGAGTCAAACGAGTCAAACGAGTCAAACGAGTCAAACGAGTCAAACGAGTCAAACGAGTCAAACGAGTCAAACGAGTCAAACGAGTCAAACGAGTCAAACGAGTCAAACGAGTCAAACGAGTCAAACGAGTCAAACGAGTCAAACGAGTCAAACGAGTCAAACGAGTCAAACGAGTCAAACGAGTCAAACGAGTCAAACGAGTCAAACGAGTCAAACGAGTCAAACGAGTCAAACGAGTCAAACGAGTCAAACGAGTCAAACGAGTCAAACGAGTCAAACGAGTCAAACGAGTCAAACGAGTCAAACGAGTCAAACGAGTCAAACGAGTCAAACGAGTCAAACGAGTCAAACGAGTCAAACGAGTCAAACGAGTCAAACGAGTCAAACGAGTCAAACGAGTCAAACGAGTCAAACGAGTCAAACGAGTCAAACGAGTCAAACGAGTCAAACGAGTCAAACGAGTCAAACGAGTCAAACGAGTCAAACGAGTCAAACGAGTCAAACGAGTCAAACGGGTCAAACGGGTCAAACGGGTCAAACGAGTCAAACGGGTCAAACGAGTCAAACGAGTCAAACGAGTCAAACGAGTCAAACGAGTCAAACGAGTCAAACGAGTCAAACGAGTCAAACGAGTCAAACGAGTCAAACGGGTCGAACAGGACAATCGAGTCAAACGAGTCAAACGTGTCAAACGAGTCAAACGAGTCAAACGAGTCAAACGAGTCAAACGAGTCAAACGAGTCAAACGAGTCAAACGAGTCAAACGAGTCAAACGAGTCAAACGGGTCGAACAGGACAATCGAGTCTAGCGAGTCGAACGAGCCAAACTAGTCAAACGAGTCAAACGAGTCAAACGAGTCAAACGAGTCAAACGAGTCAAACGAGTCAAACGAGTCAAACGAGTCAAACGAGTCAAACGAGTCAAACGAGTCAAACGAGTCAAACGAGTCAAACGAGTCAAACGAGTCAAACGGGTCGAACAGGACAATCGAGTCAAACGAGTCAAACGAATCATTCGAGTCAAACGAGTCAAACGAGTCAATCGAGTGAAACGAGTCAATCGAGTGAAACGAGTCAAACGACTCAAACGAGTCAAACGAGTCAAACGAGTCAAACGAGTCAAACGAGTCAAACGAGTCAAACGAGTCAAAGGAGTCAAACGAGTCAAACGAGTCAAACGAGTCAAACGAGTCAAACGAGTCAAACGGGTCGAACAGGACAATCGAGTCAAGCGAGTCGAACGAGCCAAACGAGTCAAACGAGTCAAACGAGTCAAACGAGTCAAACGAGTCAAACGAATCATACGAGTCAAACGAGTCAATCGAGTCAAACGAGTCAAACGAGTCAAACGAATCAAACGAGTCAAACGAGTCAAACGAGTCAATCGAGTCAAACGAGTCAAACGAGTCAAACGAGTCAAACGAGTCAAACGAGTCAAACGAGTCAAACGAGTCAAACGAGTCAAACGAGTCAAACGAGTCAAACGAGTCAAACGAGTCAAACGAGTCAAACGAGTCAAACGAGTCAAACGAGTCAAACGAGTCAAACGAGTCAAACGAGTCAAACGAGTCAAACGACTCAAACGAGTCAAACGAGTCAAACGAGTCAAACGAGTCAAACGAGTCAAACGAGTCAAACGAGTCAAACGAGTCAACCGAGTCAAACGAGTCAAACGAGTCAAACGAGTCAAACGAGTCAAACGAGTCAAACGAGTCAAACGAGTCAAACGAGTCAAACGGGTCGAACAGGACAATCGAGTCAAACGAGTCAAACGAGTCAAAAGAGTCAAACGAGTCAAACGAGTCAAACGAGTCAAACGAGTCAAACGAGTCAAACGAGTCAAACGAGTCAAACGTGTCAAACGAGTCAAACGAGTCAAACGAGTCAAACGAGTCAAACGAGTCAAACGAGTCAAACGAGTCAAACGAGTCAAACGAGTCAAACGAGTCAAACGAGTCAAACGAGTCAAACGAGTCAAACGAGTCAAACGAGTCAAACGAGTCAAACGAGTCAAACGAGTCAAACGAGTCAAACGAGTCAAACGAGTCAAACGAGTCAAACGAGTCAAACGAGTCAAACGAGTCAAACGAGTCAAACGAGTCAAACGAGTCAAACGAGTCAAACGAGTCAAACGAGTCAAACGAGTCAAACGAGTCAAACGGGTCGAACAGGACAATCGAGTCAAACGAGTCAAACGTGTCAAACGAGTCAAACGAGTCAAACGAGTCAAACGAGTCAAACGAGTCAAACGAGTCAAACGAGTCAAACGAGTCAAACGAGTCAAACGAGTCAAACGAGTCAAACGAGTCAAACGAGTCAAACGAGTCAAACGAGTCAAACGAGTCAAACGAGTCAAACGAGTCAAACGAGTCAAACGAGTCAAACGAGTCAAACGAGTCAAACGAGTCAAACGAGTCAAACGAGTCAAACGAGTCAAACGAGTCAAACGAGTCAAACGAGTCAAACGAGTCAAACGAGTCAAACGAGTCAAACGAGTCAAACGAGTCAAACGAGTCAAACGAGTCAAACGAGTCAAACGAGTCAAACGAGTCAAACGAGTCAAACGAGTCAAACGAGTCAAACGAGTCAAACGAGTCAAACGAGTCAAACGAGTCAAACGAGTCAAACGAGTCAAACGAGTCAAACGAGTCAAACGAGTCAAACGAGTCAAACGAGTCAAACGAGTCAAACGAGTCAAACGAGTCAAACGAGTCAAACGAGTCAAACGAGTCAAACGAGTCAAACGAGTCAAACGAGTCAAACGAGTCAAACGAGTCAAACGAGTCAAACGAGTCAAACGAGTCAAACGAGTCAAACGAGTCAAACGAGTCAAACGAGTCAAACGAGTCAAACGAGTCAAACGAGTCAAACGAGTCAAACGAGTCAAACGAGTCAAACGAGTCAAACGAGTCAAACGAGTCAAACGAGTCAAACGAGTCAAACGAGTCAAACGAGTCAAACGAGTCAAACGAGTCAAACGAGTCAATCGAGTCAAACGACTCAAACGAGTCAAACGAGTCAAACGAGTCAAACGAGTCAAACGAGTCAAACGAGTCAAACGAGTCAAACGAGTCAAACGAGTCAAACGAGTCAAACGAGTCAAACGACTCAAACGACTCAAACGAGTCAAACGAGTCAAACGAGTCAAACGAGTCAAACGAGTCAAACGAGTCAAACGAGTCAAACGAGTCAAACGAGTCAAACGAGTCAAACGAGTCAAACGAGTCAAACGAGTCAAACGAGTCAAACGAGTCAAACGAGTCAAACGAGTCAAACGAGTCAAACGAGTCAAACGAGTCAAACGAGTCAAACGAGTCAAACGAGTCAAACGAGTCAAACGAGTCAAACGAGTCAAACGAGTCAAACGAGTCAAACGAGTCAAACGAGTCAAACGAGTCAAACGAGTCAAACGAGTCAAACTAGTCAAACGAGTCAAACGAGTCAAACGAGTCAAACGGGTCGAACAGGACAATCGAGTCAAACGAGTCAAACGTGTCAAACGAGTCAAACGAGTCAAACGAGTCAAACGAGTCAAACGAGTCAAACGAGTCAAACGAGTCAAACGAGTCAAACGAGTCAAACGAGTCAAACGAGTCAAACGAGTCAAACGGGTCGAACAGGACAATCGAGTCAAGCGAGTCGAACGAGCCAAACGAGTCAAACGAGTCAAACGAGTCAAACGAGTCAAACGAGTCAAACGAGTCAAACGAGTCAAACGAGTCAAACGAGTCAAACGAGTCAAACGAGTCAAACGAGTCAAACGAGTCAAACGAGTCAAACGAGTCAAACGGGTCGAACAGGACAATCGAGTCAAACGAGTCAAACGAATCATTCGAGTCAAACGAGTCAAACGAGTCAATCGAGTGAAACGAGTCAATCGAGTGAAACGAGTCAAACGACTCAAACGAGTCAAACGAGTCAAACGAGTCAAACGAGTCAAACGAGTCAAACGAGTCAAACGAGTCAAACGAGTCAAACGAGTCAAACGAGTCAAACGAGTCAAACGAGTCAAACGAGTCAAACGAGTCAAACGAGTCAAACGAGTCAATCGAGTCAAACGAGTCAAACGAGTCAAACGAATCAAACGAGTCAAACGAGTCAAACGAGTCAAACGAGTCAAACGAGTCAAACGAGTCAAACGAGTCAAACGAATCATACGAGTCAAACGAGTCAATCGAGTCAAACGAGTCAAACGAGTCAAACGAATCAAACGAGTCAAACGAGTCAAACGAGTCAAACGAGTCAATCGAGTCAAACGAGTCAAACGAGTCAAACGAGTCAAACGAGTCAAACGAGTCAAACGAGTCAAACGAGTCAAACGAGTCAAACGAGTCAAACGAGTCAAACGAGTCAAACGAGTCAAACGAGTCAAACGAGTCAAACGAGTCAAACGAGTCAAACGAGTCAAACGAGTCAAACGAGTCAAACGAGTCAAACGAGTCAAACGAGTCAAACGAGTCAAACGAGTCAAACGAGTCAAACGAGTCAAACGAGTCAAACGAGTCAAACGAGTCAAACGAGTCAAACGAGTCAAACGAGTCAAACGAGTCAAACGGGTCGAACAGGACAATCGAGTCAAACGAGTCAAACGTGTCAAACGAGTCAAACGAGTCAAACGAGTCAAACGAGTCAAACGAGTCAAACGTGTCAAACGAGTCAAACGAGTCAAACGAGTCAAACGAGTCAAACGAGTCAAACGAGTCAAACGAGTCAAACGAGTCAAACGAGTCAAACGGGTCGAACAGGACAATCGAGTCAAACGAGTCAAACGTGTCAAACGAGTCAAACGAGTCAAACGAGTCAAACGAGTCAAACGAGTCAAACGAGTCAAACGAGTCAAACGAGTCAAACGAGTCAAACGAGTCAAACGAGTCAAACGAGTCAAACGAGTCAAACGAGTCAAACGAGTCAAGCGACTCAAACGAGTCAAACGAGTCAAACGAGTCAAACGAGTCAAACGTGTCAAACGGGTCAAACGGGTCGCACAGGACAATCGAGTCAAACGAGTCTAACGAGTCAAACGAGTCAAACGAGACAAACGAGTCAATCGAGTCAAACGAGTCAAATGAGTCAAACGAGTCAAACGAGTCAAACGAGTCAAACGAGTGAAACGAGTCAAACGGGTCGAACAGGACAATCGAGTCAAACGAGTCAAACGAGTCAAACGAGTCAAACGAGTCAAACGAGTCAAACGAGTCAAACGAGTCAAACGAGTCAAACGAGTCAAACGGGTCGAACAGGACAATCGAGTCAAACGAGTCAAACGAGTGAAACGAGTCAAACGAGTGAAACGAGTCAAACGAGTCAAACGAGTCAAACGAGTCAAACGAGTCAAACGGGTCGAACAGGACAATCGAGTCAAGTGAGTCAAACGGGTCGAACAGGGCAATCGAATCAAACGAGTCAAACGAGTCAAACGAGTCAAACGAGTCAAACGAGTCAATCGAGTCAAACGAGTCAAACGAGTCAAACGAGTCAAATGAGTCAAACGAGTCAAACGAGTCAAACGAGTCAAACGAGTCAAACGAGTCAAACGAGGCAAACGAGTCAAACGGGTCGAACAGGACAATCGAGTGAAACGAGTCAAACGAGTGAAACGAGTCAATCGAGTCAAACGAGTCAAACGAGTCAAACGAGTGAAACGAGTGAAACGAGTCAAACGAGTCAAACGACTCAAACGGGTCGAACAGGACAATCGAGTCAAACGAGTCAAACGAGTCAAACGAGTCAAACGAGTCAAACGAGTCAAACGAGTCAAACGAGTCAAACGAGTCAAACGAGTCAAACGAGTCAAACGAGTCAAACGAGTCAAACGAGTCAAACGAGTCAAACGAGTCAAACGAGTCAAACGAGTCAAACGAGTCAAACGAGTCAAACGAGTCAAACGAGTCAAACGAGTCAAACGAGTCAAACGAGTCAAACGAGTCAAACGAGTCAAACGAGTCAAACGAGTCAAACGAGTCAAACGAGTCAAACGAGTCAAACGAGTCAAACGAGTCAAACGAGTCAAACGAGTCAAACGAGTCAAACGAGTCAAACGAGTCAAACGAGTCAAACGAGTCAAACGAGTCAAACGAGTCAAACGAGTCAAACGAGTCAAACGAGTCAAACGAGTCAAACGAGTCAAACGAGTCAAACGAGTCAAACGAGTCAAACGAGTCAAACGAGTCAAACGAGTCAAACGAGTCAAACGAGTCAAACGAGTCAAACGAGTCAAACGAGTCAAACGAGTCAAACGAGTCAAACGAGTCAAACGAGTCAAACGAGTCAAACGAGTCAAACGAGTCAAACGAGTCAAACGAGTCAAACGAGTCAAACGGGTCGAACAGGACAATCGAGTCAAACGAGTCAAACGTGTCAAACGAGTCAATCGAGTCAAGCGAGTCAAACAGGACAATCGAGTCAAGCGAGTCAAACGGGTCGAACAGGACAATCGAGTCAAACGAGTGAAACGAGTGAAACGAGTCAAACGAGTCAAACGAGGCAAACGAGTCAAACGGGTCGAACAGGACAATCGAGTGAAACGAGTCAAACGAGTGAAACGAGTCAATCGAGTCAAACGAGTCAAACGAGTCAAACGAGTGAAACGAGTGAAACGAGTCAAACGAGTCAAACGACTCAAACGGGTCGAACAGGACAATCGAGTCAAACGAGTCAAACGAGTCAAACGAGTCAAACGAGTCAAACGAGTCAAACGAGTCAAACGAGTCAAACGAGTCAAACGAGTCAAACGAGTCAAACGAGTCAAACGAGTCAAACGAGTCAAACGAGTCAAACGAGTCAAACGAGTCAAACGAGTCAAACGAGTCAAACGAGTCAAACGAGTCAAACGAGTCAAACGAGTCAAACGAGTCAAACGAGTCAAACGAGTCAAACGAGTCAAACGAGTCAAACGAGTCAAACGAGTCAAACGAGTCAAACGAGTCAAACGAGTCAAACGAGTCAAACGAGTCAAACGAGTCAAACGAGTCAAACGAGTCAAACGAGTCAAACGAGTCAAACGAGTCAAACGAGTCAAACGAGTCAAACGAGTCAAACGAGTCAAACGAGTCAAACGAGTCAAACGAGTCAAACGAGTCAAACGAGTCAAACGAGTCAAACGAGTCAAACGAGTCAAACGAGTCAAACGAGTCAAACGAGTCAAACGAGTCAAACGAGTCAAACGAGTCAAACGAGTCAAACGAGTCAAACGAGTCAAACGAGTCAAACGAGTCAAACGAGTCAAACGAGTCAAACGGGTCGAACAGGACAATCGAGTCAAACGAGTCAAACGAATCATTCGAGTCAAACGAGTCAAACGAGTCAAACGAGTCAAACGAGTCAAACGACTCAAACGACTCAAACGAGTCAAACGAGTCAAACGAGTCAAACGAGTCAAACGAGTCAAACGAGTCAAACGAGTCAAACGAGTCAAACGAGTCAAACGAGTCAAACGAGTCAAACGAGTCAAACGAGTCAAACGAGTCAAACGAGTCAAACGAGTCAAACGAGTCAAACGAGTCAAACGGGTCGAACAGGACAATCGAGTCAAGTGAGTCAAACGGGTCGAACAGGACAATCGAGTCAAACGAGTCAAACGAGTCAAACGAGTCAAACGAGTCAAACGAGTCAAACGAGTCAAACGAGTCAAACGAGTCAAACGAGTCAAACGAGTCAAACGAGTCAAACGAGTCAAACGAGTCAAACGAGTCAAACGAGTCAAACGAGTCAAACGAGTCAAACGAGTCAAACGAGTCAAACGAGTCAAACGAGTCAAACGAGTCAAACGAGTCAAACGAGTCAAACGAGTCAAACGAGTCAAACGAGTCAAACGAGTCAAACGAGTCAAACGAGTCAAACGAGTCAAACGAGTCAAACGAGTCAAACGAGTCAAACGAGTCAAACGAGTCAAACGAGTCTTAACGAGTCAAACGAGTCAAACGAGTCAAACGAGTCAAACGTGTCAAACGTGTCAAACGGGTCGAAGAGGACAATCGAGTCAAACGAGTCTAACGAGTCAAACGAGTCAAACGAGTCAAACGAGTCAATCGAGTCAGTCGAGTCAAACGAGTCAAATGAGTCAAACGAGTCAAACGAGTCAAACGAGTCAAACGAGTCAAACGAGTCAAACGAGTCAAACGGGTCGAACAGGACAATCGAGTCAAGCGAGTCAAACGGGTCGAACAGGACAATCGAGTCAAACGAGTCAAACGAGTGAAACGAGTGAAACGAGTCAAACGAGGCAAACGAGTGAAACGGGTCGAACAGGACAATCGAGTCAAACGAGTCAAACGAGTGAAACGAGTCAATCGTGTCAAACGAGTCAAACGAGTCAAACGAGTGAAAAGAGTCAAACGAGTCAAACGAGTCAAACGACTCAAACGGGTCGAACAGGACAATCGAGTCAAACGAGTCAAACGAGTCAAACGAGTCAAAAGAGTCAAACGAGTCAAACGAGTCAAACGAGTCAATAGAGTCAAACGAGTCAAACGAGTCAAACGAGTCAAACCGGACTAACGAGTCAATCGGGTAAAAAGTGTCGAACGAGTCAAACGGGTGTAACGTGTCAAACGAGTCAAACGAGTCAAACGAGCCAAACGAGTCAAACGAGTCAAACGAGTCAAACGAGTCAAACGAGTCAAACGAGTCAAACGAGTCAAACCGGACTAACGAGTCAATCGGGTAAAAAGTGTCGAACGAGTCAAACGGGTGTAACGTGTCAAACGAGTCAAACGAGTCAAACGGGCCAAACGGGTCAAACGAGGCATACGAGTCAAACGAGTCAAACGAGTCAAACGAGTCAAACGAGTCAAACGAGTCAAACGAGTCAAACGAGTCAAACGAGTCAAACGAGTCAAACGAGTCAAACGAGTCAAACGAGTCAAACGAGTCAAACGAGTCAAACGAGTCAAACGAGTCAAACGAGTCAAACGAGTCAAACGAGTCAAACGAGTCAAACGAGTCAAACGAGTCAAACGAGTCAAACGAGTCAAACGAGTCAAACGAGTCAAACGAGTCAAACGAGTCAAACGAGTCAAACGAGTCAAACGAGTCAAACGAGTCAAACGAGTCAAACGAGTCAAACGAGTCAAACGAGTCAAACGAGTCAAACGAGTCAAACGGGTCGAACAGGACAATCGAGTCAAGCGAGTCGAACGAGCCAAACGAGTCAAACGAGTCAAACGAGTCAAACGAGTCAAACGAGTCAAACGAATCATACGAGTCAAACGAGTCAATCGAGTCAAACGAGTCAAACGAGTCAAACGAATCAAACGAGTAACACGAGTCAAACGAGTCAAACGAGTCAAACGAGTCAAACGAGTCAAACGAGTCAAACGAGTCAAACGAGTCAAACGAGTCGAACGAGTCGAACGAGTCGAACGAGTCAAACGAGTCAAACGAGTCAAACGAGTCAAACGAGTCAAACGAGTCAAACGAGTCAAACGAGTCAAACGAGTCAAACGAGTCAAACGAGTCAAACGAGTCAAACGAGTCAAACGAGTCAAACGAGTCAAACGAGTCAAACGAGTCAAACGAGTCAAACGAGTCAAACGAGTCAAACGAGTCAAACGAGTCAAACGAGTCAAACGAGTCAAACGAGTCAAACGAGTCAAACGAGTCAAACGAGTCAAACGAGTCAAACGAGTCAAACGAGTCAAACGAGTCAAACGAGTCAAACGAGTCAAACGAGTCAAACGAGTCAAACGAGTCAAACGAGTCAAACGAGTCAAACGAGTCAAACGAGTCAAACGAGTCAAACGAGTCAAACGAGTCAAACGAGTCAAACGAGTCAAACGAGTCAAACGAGTCAAACGAGTCAAACGAGTCAAACGGGTCGAACAGGACAATCGAGTCAAACGAGTCAAACGTGTCAAACGAGTCAAACGAGTCAAACGAGTCAAACGAGTCAAACGAGTCAAACGAGTCAAACGAGTCAAACGAGTCAAACGAGTCAAACGAGTCAAACGAGTCAAACGAGTCAAACGAGTCAAACGAGTCAAACGAGTCAAACGAGTCAAACGAGTCAAACGAGTCAAACGAGTCAAACGAGTCAAACGAGTCAAACGAGTCAAACGAGTCAAACGAGTCAAACGAGTCAAACGAGTCAAACGAGTCAAACGAGTCAAACGAGTCAAACGAGTCAAACGGGTCGAACAGGACAATCGAGTCAAGTGAGTCAAACGGGTCGAACAGGACAATCGAGTCAAACGAGTCAAACGAGTCAAACGAGTCAAACGAGTCAAACGAGTCAAACGAGTCAAACGAGTCAAACGAGTCAAACGAGTCAAACGAGTCAAACGAGTCAAACGAGTCAAACGAGTCAAACGAGTCAAACGAGTCAAACGAGTCAAACGAGTCAAACGAGTCAAACGAGTCAAACGAGTCAAACGAGTCAAACGAGTCAAACGAGTCAAACGAGTCAAACGAGTCAAACGAGTCAAACGAGTCAAACGAGTCAAACGAGTCAAACGAGTCAAACGAGTCAAACGAGTCAAACGAGTCAAACGAGTCAAACGAGTCAAACGAGTCAAACGAGTCAAACGAGTCAAACGAGTCAAACGAGTCAAACGAGTCAAACGAGTCAAACGAGTCAAACGAGTCAAACGAGTCAAACGAGTCAAACGAGTCAAACGAGTCAAACGAGTCAAACGAGTCAAACGAGTCAAACGAGTCAAACGAGTCAAACGAGTCAAACGAGTCAAACGAGTCAAACGAGTCAAACGGGTCAAACGGGTCAAACGGGTCAAACGGGTCAAACGAGTCAAACGGGTCAAACGAGTCAAACGGGTCAAACGAGTCAAACGAGTCAAACGAGTCAAACGAGTCAAACGAGTCAAACGAGTCAAACGAGTCAAACGAGTCAAACGAGTCAAACGAGTCAAACGAGTCAAACGAGTCAAACGAGTCAAACGAGTCAAACGAGTCAAACGAGTCAAACGAGTCAAACGAGTCAAACGAGTCAAACGAGTCAAACGAGTCAAACGAGTCAAACGAGTCAAACGAGTCAAACGAGTCAAACGAGTCAAACGAGTCAAACGAGTCAAACGAGTCAAACGAGTCAAACGAGTCAAACGAGTCAAACGAGTCAAACGAGTCAAACGAGTCAAACGAGTCAAACGAGTCAAACGAGTCAAACGAGTCAAACGAGTCAAACGAGTCAAACGAGTCAAACGAGTCGAACAGGACAATCGAGTCAAGCGAGTCGAACGAGCCAAACGAGTCAAACGAGTCAAACGAGTCAAACGAGTCAAACGAGTCAAACGAATCATACGAGTCAAACGAGTCAATCGAGTCAAACGAGTCAAACGAGTCAAACGAATCAAACGAGTCAAACGAGTCAAACGAGTCAATCGAGTCAAACGAGTCAAACGAGTCAAACGAGTCAAACGAGTCAAACGAGTCAAACGTGTCAAACGAGTCAAACGAGTCAAACGAGTCAAACGAGTCAAACGAGTCAAACGAGTCAAACGAGTCAAACGAGTCAAACGAGTCAAACGAGTCAAACGAGTCAAACGAGTCAAACGAGTCAAACGAGTCAAACGAGTCAAACGAGTCAAACGAGTCAAACGAGTCAAACGAGTCAAACGAGTCAAACGAGTCAAACGAGTCAAACGAGTCAAACGAGTCAAACGAGTCAAACGAGTCAAACGAGTCAAACGAGTCAAACGAGTCAAACGAGTCAAACGAGTCAAACGAGTCAAACGAGTCAAACGAGTCAAACGAGTCAAACGAGTCAAACGAGTCAAACGAGTCAAACGAGTCAAACGAGTCAAACGAGTCAAACGAGTCAAACGAGTCAAACGAGTCAAACGAGTCAAACGAGTCAAACGAGTCAAACGAGTCAAACGAGTCAAACGAGTCAAACGAGTCAAACGAGTCAAACGAGTCAAACGAGTCAAACGAGTCAAACGAGTCAAACGAGTCAAACGAGTCAAACGAGTCAAACGAGTCAAACGAGTCAAACGAGTCAAACGAGTCAAACGAGTCAAACGAGTCAAACGAGTCAAACGAGTCAAACGAGTCAAACGAGTCAAACGAGTCAAACGAGTCAAACGAGTCAAACGAGTCAAACGAGTCAAACGAGTCAAACGAGTCAAACGAGTCAAACGAGTCAAACGAGTCAAACGAGTCAAACGAGTCAAACGAGTCAAACGAGTCAAACGAGTCAAACGAGTCAAACGAGTCAAACGAGTCAAACGAGTCAAACGAGTCAAACGCGTCAAACGAGTCAAACGAGTCAAACGAGTCAAACGAGTCAAACGAGTCAAACGAGTCAAACGAGTCAAACGAGTCAAACGAGTCAAACGAGTCAATCGAGTCAAACGACTCAAACGAGTCAAACGAGTCAAACGAGTCAAACGAGTCAAACGAGTCAAACGAGTCAAACGAGTCAAACGAGTCAAACGAGTCAAACGAGTCAAACGAGTCAAACGAGTCAAACGAGTCAAACGAGTCAAACGAGTCAAACGAGTCAAACGAGTCAAACGAGTCAAACGACTCAAACGAGTCAAACGAGTCAAACGAGTCAAACGAGTCAAACGAGTCAAACGAGTCAAACGAGTCAAACGAGTCAAACGAGTCAAACGAGTCAAACGAGTCAAACGAGTCAAACGAGTCAAACGAGTCAAACGAGTCAAACGAGTCAAACGAGTCAAACGAGTCAAACGAGTCAAACGAGTCAAACGAGTCAAACGAGTCAAACGAGTCAAACGAGTCAAACGAGTCAAACGAGTCAAACGAGTCAAACGAGTCAAACGAGTCAAACGAGTCAAACGAGTCAAACGAGTCAAACGAGTCAAACGAGTCAAACGAGTCAAACGAGTCAAACGAGTCAAACGAGTCAAACGAGTCAAACTAGTCAAACGAGTCAAACGAGTCAAACGAGTCAAACGGGTCGAACAGGACAATCGAGTCAAACGAGTCAAACGTGTCAAACGAGTCAAACGAGTCAAACGAGTCAAACGAGTCAAACGAGTCAAACGAGTCAAACGAGTCAAACGAGTCAAACGAGTCAAACGAGTCAAACGAGTCAAACGAGTCAAACGAGTCAAACGAGTCAAACGAGTCAAACGAGTCAAACGAGTCAAACGGGTCGAACAGGACAATCGAGTCAAGCGAGTCGGACGAGCCAAACGAGTCAAACGAGTCAAACGAGTCAAACGAGTCAAACGAGTCAAACGAGTCAAACGAGTCAAACGAGTCAAACGAGTCAAACGAGTCAAACGAGTCAAACGAGTCAAACGAGTCAAACGAGTCAAACGAGTCAAACGAGTCAAACGGGTCGAACAGGACAATCGAGTCAAACGAGTCAAACGAATCATTCGAGTCAAACGAGTCAAACGAGTCAATCGAGTGAAACGAGTCAATCGAGTGAAACGAGTCAAACGACTCAAACGAGTCAAACGAGTCAAACGAGTCAAACGAGTCAAACGAGTCAAACGAGTCAAACGAGTCAAACGAGTCAAACGAGTCAAACGAGTCAAACGAGTCAAACGAGTCAAACGAGTCAAACGAGTCAAACGAGTCAAACGAGTCAAACGAGTCAAACGAGTCAAACGAGTCAAACGAGTCAAACGAGTCAAACGAGTCAAACGAGTCAAACGAGTCAAACGAGTCAAACGAGTCAAACGAGTCAAACGAGTCAAACGAGTCAAACGAGTCAAACGAGTCAAACGAGTCAAACGAGTCAAACGAGTCAAACGAGTCAAACGAGTCAAACGAGTCAAACGAGTCAAACGAGTCAAACGAGTCAAACGAGTCAAACGAGTCAAACGAGTCAAACGAGTCAAACGAGTCAAACGAGTCAAACGAGTCAAACGAGTCAAACGAGTCAAACGAGTCAAACGAGTCAAACGAGTCAAACGAGTCAAACGAGTCAAACGAGTCAAACGAGTCAAACGAGTCAAACGAGTCAAACGAGTCAAACG
The DNA here is from genome assembly GCA_910592295.1 of Andrena haemorrhoa. NCBI lineage: Eukaryota > Metazoa > Arthropoda > Insecta > Hymenoptera > Andrenidae > Andrena > Andrena haemorrhoa. The sequence goes on along the minus strand of CAJUZA010000366.1, from coordinate 103,038 downwards.
AGTCAAACGAGTCAAACGAGTCAAACGAGTCAAACGAGTCAAACGAGTCAAACGAGTCAAACGAGTCAAACGAGTCAAACGAGTCAAACGAGTCAAACGAGTCAAACTAGTCAAACGAGTCAAACGAGTCAAACGAGTCAAACGGGTCGAACAGGACAATCGAGTCAAACGAGTCAAACGTGTCAAACGAGTCAAACGAGTCAAACGAGTCAAACGAGTCAAACGAGTCAAACGAGTCAAACGAGTCAAACGAGTCAAACGAGTCAAACGAGTCAAACGAGTCAAACGAGTCAAACGGGTCGAACAGGACAATCGAGTCAAGCGAGTCGAACGAGCCAAACGAGTCAAACGAGTCAAACGAGTCAAACGAGTCAAACGAGTCAAACGAGTCAAACGAGTCAAACGAGTCAAACGAGTCAAACGAGTCAAACGAGTCAAACGAGTCAAACGAGTCAAACGGGTCGAACAGGACAATCGAGTCAAACGAGTCAAACGAATCATTCGAGTCAAACGAGTCAAACGAGTCAATCGAGTGAAACGAGTCAATCGAGTGAAACGAGTCAAACGACTCAAACGAGTCAAACGAGTCAAACGAGTCAAACGAGTCAAACGAGTCAAACGAGTCAAACGAGTCAAACGAGTCAAACGAGTCAAACGAGTCAAACGAGTCAAACGAGTCAAACGAGTCAAACGAGTCAAACGAGTCAAACGAGTCAAACGAGTCAAACGAGTCAAACGAGTCAAACGAGTCAAACGAGTCAAACGAGTCAAACGAGTCAAACGAGTCAAACGAGTCAAACGAGTCAAACGAGTCAAACGAGTCAAACGAGTCAAACGAGTCAAACGAGTCAAACGAGTCAAACGAGTCAAACGAGTCAAACGAGTCAAACGAGTCAAACGAGTCAAACGAGTCAAACGAGTCAAACGAGTCAAACGAGTCAAACGAGTCAAACGAGTCAAACGAGTCAAACGAGTCAAACGAGTCAAACGAGTCAAACGAGTCAAACGAGTCAAACGAGTCAAACGAGTCAAACGAGTCAAACTAGTCAAACGAGTCAAACGAGTCAAACGAGTCAAACGGGTCGAACAGGACAATCGAGTCAAACGAGTCAAACGTGTCAAACGAGTCAAACGAGTCAAACGAGTCAAACGAGTCAAACGAGTCAAACGAGTCAAACGAGTCAAACGAGTCAAACGAGTCAAACGAGTCAAACGAGTCAAACGAGTCAAACGGGTCGAACAGGACAATCGAGTCAAGCGAGTCGAACGAGCCAAACGAGTCAAACGAGTCAAACGAGTCAAACGAGTCAAACGAGTCAAACGAGTCAAACGAGTCAAACGAGTCAAACGAGTCAAACGAGTCAAACGAGTCAAACGAGTCAAACGAGTCAAACGAGTCAAACGAGTCAAACGAGTCAAACGGGTCGAACAGGACAATCGAGTCAAACGAGTCAAACGAATCATTCGAGTCAAACGAGTCAAACGAGTCAATCGAGTGAAACGAGTCAATCGAGTGAAACGAGTCAAACGACTCAAACGAGTCAAACGAGTCAAACGAGTCAAACGAGTCAAACGAGTCAAACGAGTCAAACGAGTCAAACGAGTCAAACGAGTCAAACGAGTCAAACGAGTCAAACGAGTCAAACGAGTCAAACGAGTCAAACGAGTCAATCGAGTCAAACGAGTCAAACGAGTCAAACGAATCAAACGAGTCAAACGAGTCAAACGAGTCAAACGAGTCAAACGAGTCAAACGAGTCAAACGAGTCAAACGAATCATACGAGTCAAACGAGTCAATCGAGTCAAACGAGTCAAACGAGTCAAACGAATCAAACGAGTCAAACGAGTCAAACGAGTCAAACGAGTCAATCGAGTCAAACGAGTCAAACGAGTCAAACGAGTCAAACGAGTCAAACGAGTCAAACGAGTCAAACGAGTCAAACGAGTCAAACGAGTCAAACGAGTCAAACGAGTCAAACGAGTCAAACGAGTCAAACGAGTCAAACGAGTCAAACGCGTCGAACAGGACAATCGAGTCAAGCGAGTCGAACGAGCCAAACGAGTCAAACGAGTCAAACGAGTCAAACGAGTCAAACGAGTCAAACGAATCAATCGAGTCAAACGAGTCAAACGAGTCAAACGAATCAAACGAGTCAAACGAGTCAAACGAGTCAATCGAGTCAAACGAGTCAAACGAGTCAAACGAGTCAAACGAGTCAAACGAGTCAAACGAGTCAAACGAGTCAAACGAGTCAAACGAGTCAAACGAGTCAAACGAGTCAAACGAGTCAAACGAGTCAAACGAGTCAAACGAGTCAAACGAGTCAAACGAGTCAAACGAGTCAAACGAGTCAAACGAGTCAAACGACTCAAACGAGTCAAACGAGTCAAACGAGTCAAACGAGTCAAACGAGTCAAACGAGTCAAACGAGTCAAACGAGTCAACCGAGTCAAACGAGTCAAACGAGTCAAACGAGTCAAACGAGTCAAACGAGTCAAACGAGTCAAACGAGTCAAACGAGTCAAACGGGTCGAACAGGACAATCGAGTCAAACGAGTCAAACGAGTCAAAAGAGTCAAACGAGTCAAACGAGTCAAACGAGTCAAACGAGTCAAACGAGTCAAACGAGTCAAACGAGTCAAACGTGTCAAACGAGTCAAACGAGTCAAACGAGTCAAACGAGTCAAACGAGTCAAACGAGTCAAACGAGTCAAACGAGTCAAACGAGTCAAACGAGTCAAACGAGTCAAACGAGTCAAACGAGTCAAACGAGTCAAACGAGTCAAACGAGTCAAACGAGTCAAACGAGTCAAACGAGTCAAACGAGTCAAACGAGTCAAACGAGTCAAACGAGTCAAACGAGTCAAACGAGTCAAACGAGTCAAACGAGTCAAACGAGTCAAACGAGTCAAACGAGTCAAACGAGTCAAACGAGTCAAACGAGTCAAACGAGTCAAACGAGTCAAACGAGTCAAACGGGTCGAACAGGACAATCGAGTCAAACGAGTCAAACGTGTCAAACGAGTCAAACGAGTCAAACGAGTCAAACGAGTCAAACGAGTCAAACGAGTCAAACGAGTCAAACGAGTCAAACGAGTCAAACGAGTCAAACGAGTCAAACGAGTCAAACGAGTCAAACGAGTCAAACGAGTCAAACGAGTCAAACGAGTCAAACGAGTCAAACGAGTCAAACGAGTCAAACGAGTCAAACGAGTCAAACGAGTCAAACGAGTCAAACGAGTCAAACGAGTCAAACGAGTCAAACGAGTCAAACGAGTCAAACGAGTCAAACGAGTCAAACGAGTCAAACGAGTCAAACGAGTCAAACGAGTCAAACGAGTCAAACGAGTCAAACGAGTCAAACGAGTCAAACGAGTCAAACGAGTCAAACGAGTCAAACGAGTCAAACGAGTCAAACGAGTCAAACTAGTCAAACGAGTCAAACGAGTCAAACGAGTCAAACGGGTCGAACAGGACAATCGAGTCAAACGAGTCAAACGTGTCAAACGAGTCAAACGAGTCAAACGAGTCAAACGAGTCAAACGAGTCAAACGAGTCAAACGAGTCAAACGAGTCAAACGAGTCAAACGAGTCAAACGAGTCAAACGAGTCAAACGAGTCAAACGAGTCAAACGAGTCAAACGAGTCAAACGAGTCAAACGAGTCAAACGAGTCAAACGGGTCGAACAGGACAATCGAGTCAAGCGAGTCGGACGAGCCAAACGAGTCAAACGAGTCAAACGAGTCAAACGAGTCAAACGAGTCAAACGAGTCAAACGAGTCAAACGAGTCAAACGAGTCAAACGAGTCAAACGAGTCAAACGAGTCAAACGAGTCAAACGAGTCAAACGAGTCAAACGAGTCAAACGGGTCGAACAGGACAATCGAGTCAAACGAGTCAAACGAATCATTCGAGTCAAACGAGTCAAACGAGTCAATCGAGTGAAACGAGTCAATCGAGTGAAACGAGTCAAACGACTCAAACGAGTCAAACCAGTCAAACGAGTCAAACGAGTCAAACGAGTCAAACGAGTCAAACGAGTCAAACGAGTCAAACGAGTCAAACGAGTCAAACGAGTCAAACGAGTCAAACGAGTCAAACGAGTCAAACGAGTCAAACGAGTCAAACGAGTCAAACGAGTCAAACGAGTCAAACGAGTCAAACGAGTCAAACGAGTCAAACGAGTCAAACGAGTCAAACGAGTCAAACGAGTCAAACGAGTCAAACGAGTCAAACGAGTCAAACGAGTCAAACGAGTCAAACGAGTCAAACGAGTCAAACGAGTCAAACGAGTCAAACGAGTCAAACGAGTCAAACGAGTCAAACGAGTCAAACGAGTCAAACGAGTCAAACGAGTCAAACGAGTCAAACGAGTCAAACGAGTCAAACGAGTCAAACGAGTCAAACGAGTCAAACGAGTCAAACGAGTCAAACGAGTCAAACGAGTCAAACGAGTCAAACGAGTCAAACGAGTCAAACGAGTCAAACGAGTCAAACGAGTCAAACGAGTCAAACGAGTCAAACGAGTCAAACGAGTCAAACGAGTCAAACTAGTCAAACGAGTCAAACGAGTCAAACGAGTCAAACGGGTCGAACAGGACAATCGAGTCAAACGAGTCAAACGTGTCAAACGAGTCAAACGAGTCAAACGAGTCAAACGAGTCAAACGAGTCAAACGAGTCAAACGAGTCAAACGAGTCAAACGAGTCAAACGAGTCAAACGAGTCAAACGAGTCAAACGGGTCGAACAGGACAATCGAGTCAAGCGAGTCGAACGAGCCAAACGAGTCAAACGAGTCAAACGAGTCAAACGAGTCAAACGAGTCAAACGAGTCAAACGAGTCAAACGAGTCAAACGAGTCAAACGAGTCAAACGAGTCAAACGAGTCAAACGAGTCAAACGAGTCAAACGAGTCAAACGGGTCGAACAGGACAATCGAGTCAAACGAGTCAAACGAATCATTCGAGTCAAACGAGTCAAACGAGTCAATCGAGTGAAACGAGTCAATCGAGTGAAACGAGTCAAACGACTCAAACGAGTCAAACGAGTCAAACGAGTCAAACGAGTCAAACGAGTCAAACGAGTCAAACGAGTCAAACGAGTCAAACGAGTCAAACGAGTCAAACGAGTCAAACGAGTCAAACGAGTCAAACGAGTCAATCGAGTCAAACGAGTCAAACGAGTCAAACGAATCAAACGAGTCAAACGAGTCAAACGAGTCAAACGAGTCAAACGAGTCAAACGAGTCAAACGAGTCAAACGAGTCAAACGAGTCAAACGAGTCAAACGAGTCAAACGAGTCAAACGAGTCAAACGAGTCAAACGAGTCAAACGAGTCAAACGAGTCAAACGAGTCAAACGAGTCAAACGAGTCAAACGAGTCAAACGAGTCAAACGAGTCAAACGAGTCAAACGAGTCAAACGAGTCAAACGAGTCAAACGAGTCAAACGAGTCAAACGAGTCAAACGAGTCAAACGAGTCAAACGAGTCAAACGAGTCAAACGAGTCAAACGAGTCAAACGAGTCAAACGAGTCAAACGAGTCAAACGAGTCAAACGAGTCAAACGAGTCAAACGAGTCAAACGAGTCAAACGAGTCAAACGAGTCAAACGAGTCAAACGAGTCAAACGAGTCAAACGAGTCAAACGAGTCAAACGAGTCAAACGAGTCAAACGAGTCAAACGAGTCAAACGAGTCAAACGGGTCGAACAGGACAATCGAGTCAAACGAGTCAAACGAATCAAACGAGTCAAACGAGTCATTACGAGTCAATCGAGTCAAACGAGTCAATCGAGTCTAACGAGTCAATCGAGTCAAACGAGTCAAACGAGTCAAACGAGTCAAACGAGTCAAACGGGTCGAACAGGACAATCGAGTCAAACGAGTCAAACGAATCAAACGAGTCAAACGAGTCAAACGAGTCAATCGAGTCAAACGAGTCAAACGAGTCAAACGAGTCAAACGAGTCAAACGAGTCAAACGAGTCAAACGAGTCAAACGAGTCAAACGAGTCAATCGAGTCAAACGAGTCAAACGAGTCAAACGAGTCAAACGAGTCAAACGAGTCAAACGAGTCAAACGAGTCAAACGAGTCAAACGAGTCAAACGAGTCAAACGAGTCAAACGAGTCAAACGAGTCAAACGAGTCAAACGAGTCAAACGAGTCAATCGAGTCAAACGAGTCAAACGAGTCAAACGAGTCAAACGAGTCAAACGAGTCAAACGAGTCAAACGAGCCAAACGAGCCAAACGAGCCAAACGAGCCAAACGAGCCAAACGAGCCAAACGAGTCAAACGAGTCAAACGAGTCAAACGAGTCAAACGAGTCAAACGAGTCAAACGTGTTAAACGAGTCAAACGAGTCAAACGAGTCAAATGGGTCGAAAAGGACAATCGAGTCAAGAGTGTTGAACGAGCCAAATGAGTCAAACCAGTCGAATAGGACAATCGAGTCAAGAGTGTTGAACGAGCCAAACGAGTCAAACGAGTCAAACCAGTCAAACGTGTCAAACGAGTCAAACGAGTCAAACGAGTCAAACGAGTCAATCGAGTCAAACGAGTCAAACGAGTCAATCGAGTCAAACGAGTCAAACGAGTCAAACGAGTCAAACGAGTCAAACGAGTCAAACGAGTCAAACGAGTCAAACGAGTCAAACGAGTCAATCGAGTCAAACGAGTCAAACGAGTCAAACGAGTCAAACGAGTCAAACGAGTCAAACGAGTCAAACGAGTCAAACGAGTCAAACGAGTCAAACGAGTCAAACGAGTCAAACGAGTCAAACGAGTCAAACGAGTCAAACGAGTCAAACGAGTCAAACGAGTCAAACGAGTCAAACGAGTCAAACGAGTCAAACGAGTCAAACGAGTCAAACGAGTCAAACGAGTCAAACGAGTCAAACGAGTCAAACGAGTCAAACGAGTCAAACGAGTCAAACGAGCCAAACGAGCCAAACGAGTCAAACGAGCCAAGCGAGTCAAACGAGTCAAACGTGTCAAACGGGTCAAACGGGTCGAACAGGACAATCGAGTCAAACGAGTCAAACGAGTCAAGCGAGTCAAACGAGTCAAACGAGTCAAACGAGTCAAACGAGTCAAACGAGCCAAACGAGCCAAACGAGCCAAACGAGCCAATCGAGTCAAACGAGTCAAACGAGTCAAACGAGTCAAACGAGTCAAGCGAGTCAAACGATTCAAACGAGTCAAGCGAGTCAAACGAGTCAAAATAGTCAAACGAGTCAAACGAGTCAAACGAGTCAAACGAGTCAAACGAGTCAAACGAGTCAAACGAGTCAAACGAGTCAAACGAGTCAAACGAGTCAAACGAGTCAAACGAGTCAAACGAGTCAAACGAGTCAAACGAGTCAAACGAGTCAAACGAGTCAAACGAGTCAAACGAGTCAAACGAGTCAAACGAGTCAAACGAGTCAAACGAGTCAAACGAGTCAAACGAGTCAAACGAGTCAAACGAGTCAAAAGAGTCAAACGAGTCAAACGAGTCAAACGAGTCAAACGAGTCAAACGAGTCAAACGAGTCAAACGAGTCAAACGAGTCAAACGAGTCAAACGAGTCAAACGAGTCAAACGAGTCAAACGAGTCAAACGAGTCAAACGAGTCAAACGAGTCAAACGAGTCAAACGAGTCAAACGAGTCAAACGAGTCAAACGAGTCAAACGAGTCAAACGAGTCAAACGAGTCAAACGAGTCAAACGAGTCAAACGAGTCAAACGAGTCAAACGAGTCAAACGAGTCAAACGAGTCAAACGAGTCAAACGAGTCAAACGAGTCAAACGAGTCAAACGAGTCAAACGAGTCAAACGAGTCAATCGAGTCAAACGAGTCAAACGAGTCAAACGAGTCAAACGAGTCAAACGAGTCAAACGAGTCAAACGAGCCAAACGAGCCAAACGAGCCAAACGAGCCAAACGAGCCAAACGAGCCAAACGAGTCAAACGAGTCAAACGAGTCAAACGAGTCAAACGAGTCAAACGAGTCAAACGTGTTAAACGAGTCAAACGAGTCAAACGAGTCAAATGGGTCGAAAAGGACAATCGAGTCAAGAGTGTTGAACGAGCCAAATGAGTCAAACCAGTCGAATAGGACAATCGAGTCAAGAGTGTTGAACGAGCCAAACGAGTCAAACGAGTCAAACCAGTCAAACGTGTCAAACGAGTCAAACGAGTCAAACGGGTCGAACAGGACAATCGAGTCAAGCGAGTTACACGAGCCAAACGTGTCTAACGAGTCAAACGAGTCAATCGAGTCAAACGAGTCAAACCAGTCAAACGAGTCAAACGAGTCAAACGAGTCAAACGAGTCAATCGAGTCAAACGAGTCAAACGAGTCAAACGAGTCAATCGAGTCAAACGAGTCAAACGGGTCGAACAGGACAATCGAGTCAAGCGAGTTGATCGAGCCAAACGAGTCGAACGAGTCGAACGAGTCAAACGAGTCAAACGAGACGAACGGGTCAAACGGCTAGAACAGGACAATCGAGTCAAACGAGTCAAACGAGTCAAACGAGTCAAACGAGTCAATCGAGTCAAACGAGTCAAACGAGTCAAACGAGTCAAACGAGTCAAACGAGTCAAACGAGTCAAACGAGTCAAACGAGTCAAACGAGTCAAACGAGTCAAACGAGTCAAACGAGTCAAACGAGTCAAACGAGTCAAACGAGTCAAACGAGTCAAACGAGTCAAACGAGTCAAACGAGTCAAACGAGTCAAACGAGTCAAACGAGTCAAACGAGTCAAACGAGTCAAACGAGTCAAACGAGTCAAACGAGTCAAACGAGTCAAACGAGTCAAACGAGTCAAACGAGTCAAACGAGTCAAACGAGTCAAACGAGTCAAACGAGTCAAACGAGTCAAACGAGTCAAACGAGTCAAACGAGTCAAACGAGTCAAACGAGTCAAACGAGTCAAACGAGTCAAACGAGTCAAACGAGTCAAACGAGTCAAACGAGTCAAACGAGTCAAACGATTCAAACGTGTCAAACGGGTCAAACGGGTCGAACAGGACAATCGAGTCAAACGAGTCAAACGAGTCAAACGAGTCAAACGAGTCAAACGACCCAAACGAGTCAAACGAGTCAAACGAGTCAAACGAGTGAAACGAGTCAAACGAGTCAAACGAGTCAAACGAGTCAAACGTGTCAAACGTGTCAAACGGGTCGAACAGGACAATCGAGTCAAACGAGTCAAACGAGTCAAACGAGTCAAACGAGCCAAGCGAGTCAAACGAGCCAAGCGAGTCAAACGAGTCAAACGTGTCAAACGGGTCAAACGGGTCGAACAGGACAATCGAGTCAAGCGAGTCAAACGAGTCAAACGAGTCAAACGAGTGAAACGAGTCAAACGAGCCAAACGAGCCAAACGAGCCAAACGAGCCAATCGAGTCAAACGAGTCAAACGAGTCAAACGAGTCAAACGAGTCAAACGAGTCAAACGAGTCAAACGAGTCAAACGAGTCAAACGAGTCAAACGAGTCAAACGAGTCAAACGAGTCAAACGAGTCAAACGAGTCAAACGAGTCAAACGAGTCAAACGAGTCAAACGAGTCAAACGAGTCAAACGAGTCAAACGAGTCAAACGAGTCAAACGAGTCAAACGAGTCAAACGAGTCAAACGAGTCAAACGAGTCAAACGAGTCAAACGAGTCAAACGAGTCAAACGAGTCAAACGAGTCAAACGAGTCAAACGAGTCAAACGAGTCAAACGAGTCAAACGAGTCAAACGAGTCAAACGAGTCAAACGAGTCAAACGAGTCAAACGAGTCAAACGAGTCAAACGAGTCAAACGAGTCAAACGAGTCAAACGAGTCAAACGAGTCAAACGAGTCAAACGAGTCAAACGAGTCAAACGAGTCAAACGAGTCAAACGAGTCAAACGAGTCAAACGAGTCAAACGAGTCAAACGAGTCAAACGAGTCAAACGAGTCAAACGAGTCAAACGAGTCAAACGAGTCAAACGAGTCAAACGAGTCAAACGAGTCAAACGAGTCAAACGAGTCAAACGAGTCAAACGAGTCAAACGAGTCAAACGAGTCAAACGAGTCAAACGAGTCAAACGAGTCAAACGAGTCAAACGAGTCAAACGAGTCAAACGAGTCAAACGAGTCAAACGAGTCAAACGAGTCAAACGACTCAAACGAGTCAAACGAGTCAAACGAGTCAAACGAGTCAAACGAGTCAAACGAGTCAAACGAGCCAAACGAGCCAAACGAGTCAAACGAGCCAAGCGAGTCAAACGAGTCAAACGTGTCAAACGGGTCAAACGGGTCGAACAGGACAATCGAGTCAAACGAGTCAAACGAGTCAAGCGAGTCAAACGAGTCAAACGAGTCAAACGAGTCAAACGAGTCAAACGAGCCAAACGAGCCAACCGAGCCAAACGAGCCAATCGAGTCAAACGAGTCAAACGAGTCAAACGAGTCAAACGAGTCAAGCGAGTCAAACGATTCAAACGAGTCAAGCGAGTCAAACGAGTCAAACGAGTCAAACGAGTCAAACGAGCCTAACGAGCCAAACGAGCCAAACGAGCCAATCGAGTCAAACGAGTCAAACGAGTCAAACGAGTCAAACGAGTCAAACGAGTCAAGCGAGTCAAACGAGTCAAACGAGTCAAACGAGTCAAGCGAGTCAAACGAGTCAAGCGAGTCAAACGAGTCAAGCGAGTCAATCGAGTCAAACGAGTCAAACGACTCAAACGAGCCAAACGAGCCAAACGAGCCAAACGAGCCAATCGAGTCAAACGAGTCAAACGAGTCAAACGAGTCAAACGAGTCAAGCGAGTCAAACGAGTCAACCGAGTCAAACGAGTCAAACGAGTCAAACGAGTCAAACGAGTCAAACGAGTCAAACGAGTCAAACGAGTCAAACGAGTCAAACGAGTCAAACGAGTCAACCGACTCAAACGAGTCAAACGAGCCAAACGAGTCAAACGAGCCAAACGAGCCAAACGAGCCAAACGAGCCAATCGAGTCAAACGAGTCAAACGAGTCAAACGAGTCAAACGAGTCAAACGAGTCAAACGACTCAAACGAGTCAAACGAGTCAAACGAGCCAAACGAGTCAAACGAGCCAAACGAGCCAAACGAGCCAAACGCGCCAATCGAGTCAAACGAGTCAAACGAGTCAAACGAGTCAAACGAGTCAAACGAGTCAAGCGAGTCAAACGAGTCAAGCGAGTCAATCGAGTCAAACGAGTCAAACGACTCAAACGAGTCAAACGAGCCAAACGAGTCAAACGAGCCAAACGAGTCAAACGAGCCAAACGAGCCAAACGAGTCAAACGAGTCAAACGAGTCAAACGAGTCAAACGAGTCAAACGAGTCAAACGAGTCAAACGAGTCAAACGAGTCAAACGAGTCAAACGAGTCAAACGAGTCAAACGAGTCAAACGAGTCAAACGAGTCAAACGAGTCAAACGAGTCAAACGAGTCAAACGAGTCAAACGAGTCAAACGAGTCAAACGAGTCAAACGAGTCAAACGAGTCAAACGAGTCAAACGAGTCAAACGAGTCAAACGAGTCAAACGAGTCAAACGAGTCAAACGAGTCAAACGAGTCAAACGAGTCAAACGAGTCAAACGAGTCAAACGAGTCAAACGAGTCAAACGAGTCAAACGAGTCAAACGAGTCAAACGAGTCAAACGAGTCAAACGAGTCAAACGAGTCAAACGAGTCAAACGAGTCAAACGAGTCAAACGAGTCAAACGAGTCAAACGAGTCAAACGAGTCAAACGAGTCAAACGAGTCAAACGAGTCAAACGAGTCAAACGAGTCAAACGAGTCAAACGAGTCAAACGAGTCAAACGAGTCAAACGAGTCAAACGAGTCAAACGAGTCAAACGAGTCAAACGAGTCAAACGAGTCAAACGAGTCAAACGAGTCAAACGAGTCAAACGAGTCAAACGAGTCAAACGAGTCAAACGAGTCAAACGAGTCAAACGAGTCAAACGAGTCAAACGAGTCAAACGAGTCAAACGAGTCAAACGAGTCAAACGAGTCAAACGAGTCAAACGAGTCAAACGAGTCAAACGAGTCAAACGAGTCAAACGAGTCAAACGACTCAAACGAGTCAAACGAGTCAAACGAGCCAAACGAGTCAAACGAGCCAAGCGAGTCAAACGAGTCAAACGTGTCAAACGGGTCAAACGGGTCGAACAGGACAATCGAGTCAAACGAGTCAAACGAGTCAAGCGAGTCAAACGAGTCAAACGAGTCAAACGAGTCAAACGAGTCAAACGAGCCAAACGAGCCAAACGAGCCAAACGAGCCAATCGAGTCAAACGAGTCAAACGAGTCAAACGAGTCAAACGAGTCAAGCGAGTCAAACGATTCAAACGAGTCAAGCGAGTCAAACGAGTCAAACGAGTCAAACGAGTCAAACGAGTCAAACGAGTCAAACGAGTCAAACGAGTCAAACGAGTCAAACGAGTCAAACGAGTCAAACGAGTCAAACGAGTCAAACGAGTCAAACGAGTCAAACCAGTCAAACGAGTCAAACGAGTCAAACGAGTCAAACGAGTCAAACGAGTCAAACGAGTCAAACGAGTCAAACGAGTCAAACGAGTCAAACGAGTCAAACGAGTCAAACGAGTCAAACGAGTCAAACGAGTCAAACGAGTCAAACGAGTCAAACGAGTCAAACGAGTCAAACGAGTCAAACGAGTCAAACGAGTCAAACGAGTCAAACGAGTCAAACGAGTCAAACGAGTCAAACGAGTCAAACGAGTCAAACGAGTCAAACGAGTCAAACGAGTCAAACGAGTCAAACGAGTCAAACGAGTCAAACGAGTCAAACGAGTCAAACGAGTCAAACGAGTCAAACGAGTCAAACGAGTCAAACGAGTCAAACGAGTCAAACGAGTCAAACGAGTCAAACGAGTCAAACGAGTCAAACGAGTCAAACGAGTCAAACGAGTCAAACGAGTCAAACGAGTCAAACGAGTCAAACGAGTCAAACGAGTCAAACGAGTCAAACGAGTCAAACGAGTCAAACGAGTCAAACGAGTCAAACGAGTCAAACGAGTCAAACGAGTCAAACGAGTCAAACGAGTCAAACGAGTCAAACGAGTCAAACGAGTCAAACGAGTCAAACGAGTCAAACGAGTCAAACGAGTCAAACGAGTCAAACGAGTCAAACGAGTCAAACGAGTCAAACGAGTCAAACGAGTCAAACGAGTCAAACGAGTCAAACGAGTCAAACGAGTCAAACGAGTCAAACGAGTCAAACGAGTCAAACGAGTCAAACGAGTCAAACGAGCCAAACGAGCCAAACGAGCCAAACGAGCCAATCGAGTCAAACGAGTCAAACGAGTCAAACGAGTCAAGCGAGTCAAGCGAGTCAAGCGAGTCAAACGATTCAAACGAGTCAAGCGAGTCAAACGAGTCAAACGAGTCAAACGAGTCAAACGAGTCAAACGAGTCAAACGAGTCAAACGAGTCAAACGAGTCAAACGAGTCAAACGAGTCAAACGAGTCAAACGAGTCAAACGAGTCAAACGAGTCAAACGAGTCAAACGAGTCAAACGAGTCAAACGAGTCAAACGAGTCAAACGAGTCAAACGAGTCAAACGAGTCAAACGAGTCAAACGAGTCAAACGAGTCAAACGAGTCAAACGAGTCAAACGAGTCAAACGAGTCAAACGAGTCAAACGAGTCAAACGAGTCAAACGAGTCAAACGAGTCAAACGAGTCAAACGAGTCAAACGAGTCAAACGAGTCAAACGAGTCAAACGAGTCAAACGAGTCAAACGAGTCAAACGAGTCAAACGAGTCAAACGAGTCAAACGAGTCAAACGAGTCAAACGAGTCAAACGAGTCAAACGAGTCAAACGAGTCAAACGAGTCAAACGAGTCAAACGAGTCAAACGAGTCAAACGAGTCAAACGAGTCAAACGAGTCAAACGAGTCAAACGAGTCAAACGAGTCAAACGAGTCAAACGAGTCAAACGAGTCAAACGAGTCAAACGAGTCAAACGAGTCAAACGAGTCAAACGAGTCAAACGAGTCAAACGAGTCAAACGAGTCAAACGAGTCAAACGAGTCAAACGAGTCAAACGAGTCAAACGAGTCAAACGAGTCAAACGAGTCAAACGAGTCAAACGAGTCAAACGAGTCAAACGAGTCAAACGAGTCAAACGAGTCAAACGAGTCAAACGAGTCAAACGAGTCAAACGAGTCAAACGAGTCAAACGAGTCAAACGAGTCAAACGAGTCAAACGAGTCAACCGACTCAAACGAGTCAAACGAGCCAAACGAGTCAAACGACTCAAACGAGTCAAACGAGTCAAACGAGTCAAACGAGTCAAACGAGTCAAACGAGTCAAACGAGTCAAACGAGTCAAACGAGTCAAACGACTCAAACGAGTCAAACGAGTCAAACGAGCCAAACGAGTCAAACGAGCCAAACGAGCCAAACGAGCCAAACGCGCCAATCGAGTCAAACGAGTCAAACGAGTCAAACGAGTCAAACGAGTCAAACGAGTCAAGCGAGTCAAGCGAGTCAAGCGAGTCAATCGAGTCAAACGAGTCAAACGACTCAAACGAGTCAAACGAGCCAAACGAGTCAAACGAGCCAAACGAGTCAAACGAGCCAAACGAGCCAAACGAGTCAAACGAGTCAAACGAGTCAAACGAGTCAAACGAGTCAAACGAGTCAAACGAGTCAAACGAGTCAAACGAGTCAAACGAGTCAAACGAGTCAAACGATTCAAACGAGTCAAACGAGTCAAACGAGTCAAACGAGTCAAACGAGTCAAACGAGTCAAACGAGTCAAACGAGTCAAACGAGTCAAACGAGTCAAACGAGTCAAACGAGTCAAACGAGTCAAACGAGTCAAACGAGTCAAACGAGTCAAACGAGTCAAACGAGTCAAACGAGTCAAACGAGTCAAACGAGTCAAACGAGTCAAACGAGTCAAACGAGTCAAACGAGTCAAACGAGTCAAACGAGTCAAACGAGTCAAACGAGTCAAACGAGTCAAACGAGTCAAACGAGTCAAACGAGTCAAACGAGTCAAACGAGTCAAACGAGTCAAACGAGTCAAACGAGTCAAACGAGTCAAACGAGTCAAACGAGTCAAACGAGTCAAACGAGTCAAACGAGTCAAACGAGTCAAACGAGTCAAACGAGTCAAACGAGTCAAACGAGTCAAACGAGTCAAACGAGTCAAACGAGTCAAACGAGTCAAACGAGTCAAACGAGTCAAACGAGTCAAACGAGTCAAACGAGTCAAACGAGTCAAACGAGTCAAACGAGTCAAACGAGTCAAACGTGTCAAACGGGTCAAACGGGTCGAACAGGACAATCGAGTCAAACGAGTCAAACGAGTCAAACGAGTCAAACGAGTCAAACGAGTCAAACGAGTCAAACGAGTCAAACGAGTCAAACGAGCCAAACGAGTCAAACGAGCCAAACGAGCCAAACGAGTCAAACGAGTCAAACGAGTCAAACGAGTCAAACGAGCCAAACGAGTCAAACGAGCCAAACGAGCCAAACGAGTCAAACGAGTCAAACGAGTCAAACGAGTCAAACGAGTCAAACGAGTCAAACGAGTCAAACGAGTCAAACGAGTCAAACGAGTCAAACGAGTCAAACGAGTCAAACGAGTCAAACGAGTCAAACGAGTCAAACGAGTCAAACGAGTCAAACGAGTCAAACGAGTCAAACGAGTCAAACGAGTCAAACGAGTCAAACGAGTCAAACGAGTCAAACGAGTCAAACGAGTCAAACGAGTCAAACGAGTCAAACGAGTCAAACGAGTCAAACGAGTCAAACGAGTCAAACGAGTCAAACGAGTCAAACGAGTCAAACGAGTCAAACGAGTCAAACGAGTCAAACGAGTCAAACGAGTCAAACGAGTCAAACGAGTCAAACGAGTCAAACGAGTCAAACGAGTCAAACGAGTCAAACGAGTCAAACGAGTCAAACGAGTCAAACGAGTCAAACGAGTCAAACGAGTCAAACGAGTCAAACGAGTCAAACGAGTCAAACGAGTCAAACGAGTCAAACGAGTCAAACGAGTCAAACGAGTCAAACGAGTCAAACGAGTCAAACGAGTCAAACGAGTCAAACGAGTCAAACGAGTCAAACGTGTCAAACGGGTCAAACGGGTCGAACAGGACAATCGAGTCAAACGAGTCAAACGAGTCAAACGAGTCAAACGAGTCAAACGAGTCAAACGAGTCAAACGAGTCAAACGAGTCAAACGAGTCAAACGAGTCAAACGAGCCAAGCGAGTCAAACGAGTCAAACGTGTCAAACGGGTCAAACGGGTCGAACAGGACAATCGAGTCAAACGAGTCAAACGAGTCAAGCGAGTCAAACGAGTCAAACGAGTCAAACGAGTCAAACGAGTCAAACGAGCCAAACGAGCCAAACGAGCCAAACGAGCCAATCGAGTCAAACGAGTCAAACGAGTCAAACGAGTCAAACGAGTCAAGCGAGTCAAACGAGTCAAACGAGTCAAACGAGTCAAAGGAGTCAAACGAGTCAAGCGAGTCAATCGAGTCAAACGAGTCAAACGACTCAAACGAGTCAAACGAGCCAAACGAGTCAAACAAGCCAAACGAGTCAAACGAGCCAAACGAGCCAAACGAGTCGAACAGGACAATCGAGTCAAACGAGTCAAACGAGTCAAACGAGTCAACCGACTCAAACGAGTCAAACGAGCCAAACGAGTCAAACGAGCCAAACGAGCCAAACGAGCCAAACGAGCCAAGCGAGCCAAGCGAGCCAAGCGAGCCAAGCGAGTCAAGCGAGTCAAGCGAGTCAAGCGAGTCAAACGAGTCAAACGAGCCAAACGAGTCAAACGAGCCAAACGAGCCAAGCGAGCCAAGCGAGCCAAGCGAGCCAAGCGAGCCAAGCGAGCCAAGCGAGCCAAGCGTGTCAAACGGGTCGAACAGTACAATCGAGTCAAACGAGTCAAACGAGTCAAACGAGTCAAACGAGTCAAACGAGTCAAACGAGTCAAACGTGTCAAACGGGTCAAACGGGTCGAACGAGTGAAACGGGTCGAACAGGACAATCGAGTCAAACGAGTGAAACGAGTCAAACGAGTCAAACGAGTCAAACGAGTGAAACGAGTCAAACGAGTGAAACGGGTCGAACAGGACAATCGAGTCAAACGAGTCAAACGAGTCAAACGAGTCAAACGAGTCAAACGAGTCAAACGAGTCAAACGAGTCAAACGAGTCAAACGTGTCAAACGGGTCAAACGGGTCGAACAGGACAATCGAGTCAAACGAGTCAAACGAGTCAAGCGAGTCAAACGAGTCAAACGAGTCAAACGAGTCAAACGAGTCAAACGAGCCAAACGAGCCAAACGAGCCAAACGAGCCAATCGAGTCAAACGAGTCAAACGAGTCAAACGAGTCAAACGAGTCAAGCGAGTCAAACGAGTCAAACGAGTCAAACGAGTCAAACGAGTCAAACGAGTCAAACGAGTCAAACGAGTCAAACGAGTCAAACGAGTCAAACGAGTCAAACGAGTCAAAGGAGTCAAACGAGTCAAGCGAGTCAATCGAGTCAAACGAGTCAAACGACTCAAACGAGTCAAACGAGCCAAACGAGTCAAACAAGCCAAACGAGTCAAACGAGCCAAACGAGCCAAACGAGTCGAACAGGACAATCGAGTCAAACGAGTCAAACGAGTCAAACGAGTCAACCGACTCAAACGAGTCAAACGAGCCAAACGAGTCAAACGAGCCAAACGAGCCAAACGAGCCAAACGAGCCATTCGAGTCAAACGAGTCAAACGAGTCAAACGAGTCAAACGAGTCAAACGAGTCAAACGAGTCAAACGAGTCAAACGAGTCAAACGAGTCAAACGAGTCAAACGAGTCAAACGAGTCAAACGAGTCAAACGAGTCAAACGAGTCAAACGAGTCAAACGAGTCAAACGAGTCAAACGAGTCAAACGAGTCAAACGAGTCAAACGAGCCAAACGAGCCAAGCGAGTCAAGCGAGTCAAGCGAGTCAAGCGAGTCAAGCGAGTCAAGCGAGTCAAGCGAGTCAAGCGAGTCAAACGAGTCAAACGAGCCAAACGAGTCAAACGAGCCAAACGAGCCAAGCGAGCCAAGCGAGCCAAGCGAGCCAAGCGAGCCAAGCGAGCCAAGCGAGCCAAGCGAGCCAAGCGAGCCAAGCGTGTCAAACGGGTCGAACAGTACAATCGAGTCAAACGAGTCAAACGAGTCAAACGAGTCAAACGAGTCAAACGAGTCAAACGAGTCAAACGTGTCAAACGGGTCAAACGGGTCGAACGAGTGAAACGGGTCGAACAGGACAATCGAGTCAAACGAGTGAAACGAGTCAAACGAGTCAAACGAGTCAAACGAGTGAAACGAGTCAAACGAGTGAAACGGGTCGAACAGGACAATCGAGTCAAACGAGTCAAACGAGTCAAACGAGTCAAACGAGTCAAACGAGTCAAACGAGTCAAACGAGTCAAACGAGTCAAACGAGTCAAACGAGTCAAACGAGTTACTCGAGTCAATCGGGTCATGCGAGTCAATCGGGTCATGCGAGTCAATCGAGTCAAACGAGTCAAACGAGTCAAACGAATCAAACGAGTCAAACGAGTCAAACGTGTCAAACGAGTCAAATGAGTCAAACGAGCCAAACGAGCCAAACGAGCCAAACGAGCCAAACGAGCCAAACGAGCCAAACGAGCCAAACGAGCCAAACGAGTCAAACGAGTCAAACGAGTCAAACGAGTCAAACGAGTCAAACGAGTCAAACGAGTCAAACGAGTCAAACGAGTCAAACGAGTCAAACGAGTCAAACGAGTCAAACGAGTCAAACGAGTCAAACGAGTCAAACGAGTCAAACGAGTCAAACGAGTCAAACGAGTCAAACGAGTCAAACGAGTCAAACGAGTCAAACGAGTCAAACGAGTCAAACGAGTCAAACGAGTCAAACGAGTCAAACGAGTCAAACGAGTCAAACGAGTCAAACGAGTCAAACGAGTCAAACGAGTCAAACGAGTCAAACGTGTCAAACGAGTCAAACGAGTCAAACGAGTCAAACGAGTCAAACGAGTCAAACGAGTCAAACGAGTCAAACGAGTCAAACGAGTCAAACGAGTCAAACGAGTCAAACGAGTCAAACGAGTCAAACGAGTCAAACGAGTCAAACGAGTCAAACGAGTCAAACGAGTCAAACGAGTCAAACGAGTCAAACGAGTCAAACGAGTCAAACGAGTCAAACGAGTCAAACGAGTCAAACGAGTCAAACGAGTCAAACGAGTCAAACGAGTCAAACGAGTCAAACGAGTCAAACGAGTCAAACGAGAGAAACGAGTCAAACGAGTCAAACGAGTCAAACGAGTCAAACGAGTCAAACGAGTCAAACGAGTCAAACGAGTCAAAGGAGTCAAACGAGTCAAGCGAGTCAATCGAGTCAAACGAGTCAAACGACTCAAACGAGTCAAACGAGCCAAACGAGTCAAACGAGCCAAACGAGTCAAACGAGCCAAACGAGCCAAACGAGTCGAACAGGACAATCGAGTCAAACGAGTCAAACGAGTCAAACGAGTCAACCGACTCAAACGAGTCAAACGAGCCAAACGAGTCAAACGAGCCAAACGAGTCAAACGAGCCAAACGAGCCATTCGAGTCAAACGAGTCAAACGAGTCAAACGAGTCAAACGAGTCAAACGAGTCAAACGAGTCAAACGAGTCAAACGAGTCAAACGAGTCAAACGAGTCAAACGAGTCAAACGAGTCAAACGAGTCAAACGAGTCAAACGAGTCAAACGAGTCAAACGAGTCAAACGAGTCAAACGAGTCAAACGAGCCAAACGAGCCAAGCGAGTCAAGCGAGTCAAGCGAGTCAAGCGAGTCAAGCGAGTCAAGCGAGTCAAGCGAGTCAAGCGAGTCAAACGAGTCAAACGAGCCAAACGAGTCAAACGAGCCAAACGAGCCAAGCGAGCCAAGCGAGCCAAGCGAGCCAAGCGAGCCAAGCGAGCCAAGCGAGCCAAGCGTGTCAAACGGGTCGAACAGTACAATCGAGTCAAACGAGTCAAACGAGTCAAACGAGTCAAACGAGTCAAACGAGTCAAACGAGTCAAACGTGTCAAACGGGTCAAACGGGTCGAACGAGTGAAACGGGTCGAACAGGACAATCGAGTCAAACGAGTGAAACGAGTCAAACGAGTCAAACGAGTCAAACGAGTGAAACGAGTCAAACGAGTGAAACGGGTCGAACAGGACAATCGAGTCAAACGAGTCAAACGAGTCAAACGAGTCAAACGAGTCAAACGAGTCAAACGAGTCAAACGAGTCAAACGAGTCAAACGAGTTACTCGAGTCAATCGGGTCATGCGAGTCAATCGGGTCATGCGAGTCAATCGAGTCAAACGAGTCAAACGAGTCAAACGAATCAAACGAGTCAAACGAGTCAAACGTGTCAAACGAGTCAAACGAGTCAAACGAGCCAAACGAGCCAAACGAGCCAAACGAGCCAAACGAGCCAAACGAGCCAAACGAGCCAAACGAGCCAAACGAGCCAAACGAGCCAAACGAGCCAAACGAGCCAAACGAGCCAAACGAGCCAAACGAGCCAAACGAGCCAAACGAGCCAAACGAGCCAAACGAGCCAAACGAGCCAAACGAGCCAAACGAGCCAAACGAGCCAAACGAGCCAAACGAGTCAAACGAGTCAAACGAGTCAAACGAGTCAAACGAGTCAAACGAGTCAAACGAGTCAAACGAGTCAAACGAGTCAAACGAGTCAAACGAGTCAAAGGAGTCAAACGAGTCAAGCGAGTCAATCGAGTCAAACGAGTCAAACGACTCAAACGAGTCAAACGAGCCAAACGAGTCAAACGAGCCAAACGAGTCAAACGAGCCAAACGAGCCAAACGAGTCGAACAGGACAATCGAGTCAAACGAGTCAAACGAGTCAAACGAGTCAACCGACTCAAACGAGTCAAACGAGCCAAACGAGTCAAACGAGCCAAACGAGCCAAACGAGCCAAACGAGCCATTCGAGTCAAACGAGTCAAACGAGTCAAACGAGTCAAACGAGTCAAACGAGTCAAACGAGTCAAACGAGTCAAACGAGTCAAACGAGTCAAACGAGTCAAACGAGTCAAACGAGTCAAACGAGTCAAACGAGTCAAACGAGTCAAACGAGTCAAACGAGTCAAACGAGTCAAACGAGTCAAACGAGTCAAACGAGTCAAACGAGTCAAACGAGCCAAACGAGCCAAGCGAGTCAAGCGAGTCAAGCGAGTCAAGCGAGTCAAGCGAGTCAAGCGAGTCAAGCGAGTCAAGCGAGTCAAACGAGTCAAACGAGCCAAACGAGTCAAACGAGCCAAACGAGCCAAGCGAGCCAAGCGAGCCAAGCGAGTCAAGCGAGTCAAGCGAGTCAAGCGAGTCAAGCGAGTCAAACGAGTCAAACGAGCCAAACGAGTCAAACGAGCCAAACGAGCCAAGCGAGCCAAGCGAGCCAAGCGAGCCAAGCGAGCCAAGCGAGCCAAGCGAGCCAAGCGAGCCAAGCGAGCCAAGCGAGCCAAGCGTGTCAAACGGGTCGAACAGTACAATCGAGTCAAACGAGTCAAACGAGTCAAACGAGTCAAACGAGTCAAACGAGTCAAACGAGTCAAACGTGTCAAACGGGTCAAACGGGTCGAACGAGTGAAACGGGTCGAACAGGACAATCGAGTCAAACGAGTGAAACGAGTCAAACGAGTCAAACGAGTCAAACGAGTGAAACGAGTCAAACGAGTGAAACGGGTCGAACAGGACAATCGAGTCAAACGAGTCAAACGAGTCAAACGAGTCAAACGAGTCAAACGAGTCAAACGAGTCAAACGAGTTACTCGAGTCAATCGGGTCATGCGAGTCAATCGGGTCATGCGAGTCAATCGAGTCAAACGAGTCAAACGAGTCAAACGAATCAAACGAGTCAAACGAGTCAAACGTGTCAAACGAGTCAAACGAGTCAAACGAGCCAAACGAGCCAAACGAGCCAAACGAGCCAAACGAGCCAAACGAGCCAAACGAGCCAAACGAGCCAAACGAGCCAAACGAGCCAAACGAGCCAAACGAGCCAAACGAGCCAAACGAGCCAAACGAGCCAAACGAGCCAAACGAGCCAAACGAGCCAAACGAGCCAAACGAGCCAAACGAGCCAAACGAGCCAAACGAGCCAAACGAGCCAAACGAGCCAAACGAGCCAAACGAGCCAAACGAGCCAAACGAGCCAAACGAGCCAAACGAGCCAAACGAGCCAAACGAGCCAAACGAGCCAAACGAGTCAAACGAGTCAAACGAGTCAAACGAGTCAAACGAGTCAAACGAGTCAAACGAGTCAAACGAGTCAAACGAGTCAAACGAGTCAAACGAGTCAAACGAGTCAAACGAGTCAAACGAGTCAAACGAGTCAAACGAGTCAAACGAGTCAAACGAGTCAAACGAGTCAAACGAGTCAAACGAGTCAAACGAGTCAAACGAGTCAAACGAGTCAAACGAGTCAAACGAGTCAAACGAGTCAAACGAGTCAAACGAGTCAAACGAGTCAAACGAGTCAAACGAGTCAAACGAGTCAAACGAGTCAAACGTGTCAAACGAGTCAAACGAGTCAAACGAGTCAAACGAGTCAAACGAGTCAAACGAGTCAAACGAGTCAAACGAGTCAAACGAGTCAAACGAGTCAAACGAGTCAAACGAGTCAAACGAGTCAAACGAGTCAAACGAGTCAAACGAGTCAAACGAGTCAAACGAGTCAAACGAGTCAAACGAGTCAAACGAGTCAAACGAGTCAAACGAGTCAAACGAGTCAAACGAGTCAAACGAGTCAAACGAGTCAAACGAGTCAAACGAGTCAAACGAGTCAAACGAGTCAAACGAGTCAAACGAGTCAAACGAGTCAAACGAGTCAAACGAGTCAAACGAGTCAAACGAGTCAAACGAGTCAAACGAGTCAAACGAGTCAAACGAGTCAAACGAGTCAAACGAGTCAAACGAGTCAAACGAGTCAAACGAGTCAAACGAGTCAAACGAGTCAAACGAGTCAAACGAGTCAAACGAGTCAAACGAGTCAAACGAGTCAAACGAGTCAAACGAGTCAAACGAGTCAAACGAGTCAAACGAGTCAAACGAGTCAAACGAGTCAAACGAGTCAAACGAGTCAAACGAGTCAAACGAGTCAAACGAGTCAAGCGAGTCAAGCGAGTCAAGCGAGTCAAACGAGTCAAACGAGTCAAACGAGTCAAACGAGTCAAACGAGTCAAACGAGTCAAACGAGTCAAACGAGTCAAACGAGTCAAACGAGTCAAACGAGCCAAACGAGTCAAACGAGCCAAACGAGCCAAACGAGCCAAACGAGCCAAACGAGCCAAACGAGCCAAACGAGCCAAACGAGCCAAACGAGCCAAACGAGCCAAACGAGTCAAACGAGTCAAACGAGTCAAACGAGTCAAACGAGTCAAACGAGTCAAACGAGTCAAACGAGTCAAACGAGTCAAACGCGTCAAACGAGTCAAACGAGTCAAACGAGTCAAACGAGTCAAACGAGTCAAACGAGTCAAACGAGTCAAACGAGTCAAACGAGTCAAACGAGTCAAACGAGTCAAACGAGTCAAACGAGTCAAACGAGTCAAACGAGTCAAACGAGTCAAACGAGTCAAACGAGTCAAACGAGTCAAACGAGTCAAACGTGTCAAACGAGTCAAACGAGTCAAACGAGTCAAACGAGTCAAACGAGTCAAACGAGTCAAACGAGTCAAACGAGTCAAACGAGTCAAACGAGTCAAACGAGTCAAACGAGTCAAACGAGTCAAACGAGTCAAACGAGTCAAACGAGTCAAACGAGTCAAACGAGTCAAACGAGTCAAACGAGTCAAACGAGTCAAACGAGTCAAACGAGTCAAACGAGTCAAACGAGTCAAACGAGTCAAACGAGTCAAACGAGTCAAACGAGCCAAACGAGCCAAACGAGCCAAACGAGCCAAACGAGCCAAACGAGCCAAACGAGCCAAACGAGCCAAACGAGCCAAACGAGCCAAACGAGTCAAACGAGTCAAACGAGTCAAACGAGTCAAACGAGTCAAACGAGTCAAACGAGTCAAACGAGTCAAACGAGTCAAACGAGTCAAACGCGTCAAACGAGTCAAACGAGTCAAACGAGTCAAACGAGTCAAACGAGTCAAACGAGTCAAACGAGTCAAACGAGTCAAACGAGTCAAACGAGTCAAACGAGTCAAACGAGTCAAACGAGTCAAACGAGTCAAACGAGTCAAACGAGTCAAACGAGTCAAACGAGTCAAACGAGTCAAACGAGTCAAACGAGTCAAACGAGTCAAACGAGTCAAACGAGTCAAACGAGTCAAACGAGTCAAACGAGTCAAACGAGTCAAACGAGTCAAACGAGTCAAACGAGTCAAACGAGTCAAACGAGTCAAACGAGTCAAACGAGTCAAACGAGTCAAACGAGTCAAACGAGTCAAACGAGTCAAACGAGTCAAACGAGTCAAACGAGTCAAACGAGTCAAACGGGTCAAACGGGTCGAACAGGACAATCTAGTCAAACGAGTCAAACGAGTCAAACGAGTCAAACGAGTCAAACGAGTCAAGCGAGTCAAACGAGTCAAGCGAGTCAAACGAGTCAAACGAGTCAAACGAGTCAAACGAGTCAAACGAATCAAACGAGTCAAACGAGTCAAACGTGTCAAACGAGTCAAACGAGTCAAACGAGCCAAACGAGTCAAACGAGCCAAACGAGCCAAACGAGCCAAACGAGCCAAACGAGCCAAACGAGCCAAACGAGCCAAACGAGCCAAACGAGCCAAACGAGCCAAACGAGCCAAACGAGCCAAACGAGTCAAACGAGTCAAACGAGTCAAACGAGTCAAACGAGTCAAACGAGTCAAACGAGTCAAACGAGTCAAACGAGTCAAACGCGTCAAACGAGTCAAACGAGTCAAACGAGTCAAACGAGTCAAACGAGTCAAACGAGTCAAACGAGTCAAACGAGTCAAACGAGTCAAACGAGTCAAACGAGTCAAACGAGTCAAACGAGTCAAACGAGTCAAACGAGTCAAACGAGTCAAACGAGTTACTCGAGTCAATCGGGTCATGCGAGTCAATCGGGTCATGCGAGTCAAACGAGTCAAACGAGTCAAACGAGTCAAACGAATCAAACGAGTCAAACGAGTCAAACGTGTCAAACGAGTCAAACGAGTCAAACGAGCCAAACGAGTCAAACGAGCCAAACGAGCCAAACGAGCCAAACGAGCCAAACGAGCCAAAAGAGCCAAAAGAGCCAAACGAGCCAAACGAGCCAAACGAGCCAAACGAGCCAAACGAGTCAAACGAGTCAAACGAGTCAAACGAGTCAAACGAGTCAAACGAGTCAAACGAGTCAAACGAGTCAAACGTGTCAAACGGGTCAAACGGGTCGAACAGGACAATCGAGTCAAACGAGTGAAACGAGTCAAACGAGTCAAACGAGTCAAACGAGTCAAACGTGTCAAACGAGTCAAACGAGTCAAACGAGCCAAACGAGTCAAACGAGCCAAACGAGTCAAACGAGTCAAACGAGCCAAACGAGCCAAACGAGCCAAACGAGCCAAGCGAGTCAAGCGAGTCAAGCGAGTCAAGCGAGTCAAGCGAGTCAAGCGAGTCAAGCGAGTCAAGCGAGTCAAACGAGTCAAACGAGCCAAACGAGCCAAGCGAGCGAAGCGAGCCAAGCGAGCCAAGCGAGCCAAGCGAGCCAAGCGAGCCAAGCGAGCCAAGCGAGCCAAGCGAGCCAAGCGAGCCAAGCGAGCCAAGCGAGCCAAGCGAGCCAAGCGAGCCAAGCGAGCCAAGCGAGCCATGCGAGCCAAGCGAGCCAAGCGAGCCAAGCGAGCCAAGCGAGCCAAGCGAGCCAAGCGAGCCAAGCGAGCCAAGCGAGCCAAGCGTGTCAAACGGGTCGAACAGTACAATCGAGTCAAACGAGTCAAACGAGTCAAACGAGTCAAACGAGTCAAACGAGTCAAACGAGTCAAACGAGTCAAACGAGTGAAACGGGTCGAACAGGACAATCGAGTCAAACGAGTCAAACGAGTCAAACGAGTCAAACGAGTCAAACGAGTCAAACGAGTCAAACGAGTCAAACGAGTCAAACGAGTCAAACGAGTCAAACGAGTCAAACGAGTCAAACGAGTCAAACGAGTCAAACGAGTCAAACGAGTCAAACGAGTCAAACGAGTCAAACGAGTCAAACGAGTCAAACGAGTCAAACGAGTCAAACGAGTCAAACGAGTCAAACGAGTCAAACGAGTCAAACGAGTCAAACGAGTCAAACGAGTCAAACGAGTCAAACGAGTCAAACGAGCCAAACGAGCCAAACGAGCCAAACGAGCCAAACGAGTCAAACGAGCCAAACGAGCCAAACGAGTCAAACGAGTCAAACGAGTCAAACGAGTCAAACGAGTCAAACGAGTCAAACGAGTCAAACGAGTCAAACGAGTCAAACGAGTCAAACGAGTCAAACGAGTCAAACGAGTCAAACGAGTCAAACGAGTCAAACGAGTCAAACGAGTCAAACGAGTCAAACGAGTCAAACGAGTCAAACGAGTCAAACGAGTCAAACGAGTCAAACGAGTCAAACGAGTCAAACGAGTCAAACGAGTCAAACGAGTCAAACGAGTCAAACGAGTCAAACGAGTCAAACGAGTCAAACGAGTCAAACGAGTCAAACGAGTCAAACGAGTCAAACGAGTCAAACGAGTCAAACGAGTCAAACGAGTCAAACGAGTCAAACGAGTCAAACGAGTCAAACGAGTCAAACGAGTCAAACGAGTCAAACGAGTCAAACGAGTCAAACGAGTCAAACGAGTCAAACGAGTCAAACGAGTCAAACGAGTCAAACGAGTCAAACGAGTCAAACGAGTCAAACGAGTCAAACGAGTCAAACGAGTCAAACGAGTCAAACGAGTCAAACGAGTCAAACGAGTGAAACGGGTCGAACAGGACAATCGAGTCAAACGAGTCAAACGAGTCAAACGAGTCAAACGAGTCAAACGAGTCAAACGAGTCAAACGAGTCAAACGAGTCAAACGAGTCAAACGAGTCAAACGAGTCAAACGAGTCAAACGAGTCAAACGAGTCAAACGAGTCAAACGAGTCAAACGAGTCAAACGAGTCAAACGAGTCAAACGAGTCAAACGAGTCAAACGAGTCAAACGAGTCAAACGAGTCAAACGAGTCAAACGAGTCAAACGAGTCAAACGAGTCAAACGAGTCAAACGAGTCAAACGAGTCAAACGAGTCAAACGAGTCAAACGAGTCAAACGAGTCAAACGAGTCAAACGAGTCAAACGAGTCAAACGAGTCAAACGAGTCAAACGAGTCAAACGAGTCAAACGAGTCAAACGAGTCAAACGAGTCAAACGAGTCAAACGAGTCAAACGAGTCAAACGAGTCAAACGAGTCAAACGAGTCAAACGAGTCAAACGAGTCAAACGAGTCAAACGAGTCAAACGAGTCAAACGAGTCAAACGAGTCAAACGAGTCAAACGAGTCAAACGAGTCAAACGAGTCAAACGAGTCAAACGAGTCAAACGAGTCAAACGAGTCAAACGAGTCAAACGAGTCAAACGAGTCAAACGAGTCAAACGAGTCAAACGAGTCAAACGAGTCAAACGAGTCAAACGAGTCAAACGTGTCAAACGGGTCGAACGAGTGAAACGGGTCGAACAGGACAATCGAGTCAAACGAGTGAAACGAGTCAAACGACCCAAACGAGTCACACGAGTCAAACGAGTCAAACGAGTGAAACGAGTCAAACGAGTGAAACGGGTCGATCAGGACAATCGAGTCAAACGAGTGAAACGAGTGAAACGAGTCAAACGAGTCAAACGAGTCAAACGAGTCAAACGAGTCAAACGAGTCAAACGAGTCAAACGAGTCAAACGAGTCAAACGAGTCAAACGAGTCAAACGAGTCAAACGAGTCAAACGAGTCAAACGAGTCAAACGAGTCAAACGAGTCAAACGTGTCAAACGGGTCAAACGGGTCGAACGAGTGAAACGGGTCGAACAGGACAATCGAGTCAAACGAGTCAAAGGAGTCAAACGAGTCAAACGAGTCAAACGAGTCAAACGAGTCAAACGAGTCAAACGAGTCAAACGAGTCAAACGAGTCAAACGAGCCAAACGAGTCAAACGAGTCAAACGAGTCAAACGAGTCAAACGAGTCAAACGAGTCAAACGAGTCAAACGAGTCAAACGAGTCAAACGAGTCAAACGAGTCAAACGAGTCAAACGAGCCAAACGAGCCAAACGAGCCAAACGAGCCAAACGAGCCAAACGAGTCAAACGAGCCAAACGAGTCAAACGAGCCAAACGAGTCAAACGAGTCAAACGAGTCAAACGAGTCAAAGGAGTCAAACGAGTCAAACGAGTCAAACGAGTCAAACGAGTCAAACGAGTCAAACGAGTCAAACGAGTCAAACGAGTCAAACGAGTCAAACGAGTCAAACGAGTCAAACGAGTCAAACGAGTCAAACGAGTCAAACGAGTCAAACGAGTCAAACGAGTCAAACGAGTCAAACGAGTCAAACGAGTCAAACGAGTCAAACGAGTCAAACGAGTCAAACGAGTCAAACGAGTCAAACGAGTCAAACGAGTCAAACGAGTCAAACGAGTCAAACGAGTCAAACGAGTCAAACGAGTCAATCGAGTCAAACGAGTCAAAAGAGTCAAACGAGCCAAACGAGTCAAACGAGCCAAACGAGTCAAACGAGCCAAACGAGCCAAACGAGCCAAACGAGCCAAACGAGCCAAACGAGTCAAACGAGTCAAACGAGTCAAACGAGTCAAACGAGTCAAACGAGTCAAACGAGTCAAACGAGTCAAACGAGTCAAACGAGTCAAACGAGTCAAACGAGTCAAACGAGTCAAACGAGTCAAACGAGTCAAACGAGTCAAACGAGTCAAACGAGTCAAACGAGTCAAACGAGTCAAACGAGTCAAACGAGTCAAACGAGTCAAACGAGTCATACGAGTCATACGAGTCAAACGTGTCAAACGAGTCAAACGAGTCAAACGAGTCAAACGAGTCAAACGAGTCAAACGAGTCAAACGAGTCAAACGAGTCAAACGAGTCAAACGAGTCAAACGAGTCAAACGAGTCAAACGAGTCAAACGAGTCAAACGAGTCAAACGAGTCAAACGAGTCAAACGAGTCAAACGAGTCAAACGAGTCAAACGAGTCAAACGAGTCAAACGAGTCAAACGAGTCAAACGAGTCAATCGAGTCAAACGAGTCAATCGAGTCAAACGAGTCAAACGACTCAAACGAGTCAAACGAGCCAAACGAGTCAAACGAGTCAAACGAGCCAAACGAGCCAAACGAGCCAAACGAGCCAAGCGAGCCAAGCGAGCCAAGCGAGCCAAGCGAGCCAAGCGAGCCAAGCGAGCCAAGCGAGCCAAGCGAGCCAAGCGAGCCAAGCGAGCCAAGCGAGCCAAACGAGCCAAACGAGTCAAACGAGTCAAACGAGTCAAGCGAGTCAAACGAGTCAAACGAGTCAAACGAGTCAAACGTGTCAAACGGGTCGAACAGGACAATCGAGTCAAACGAGTCAAACGAGTCAAACCAGTCAAACGAGTCAAACGAGTCAAGCGAGTCAAGCGAGTCAAACGAGTCAACCGAGTCAAACGAGTCAAACGAGTCAAACGAGTCAATCGAGTCAAACGAGTCAAACGACTCAAACGAGTCAAACGACCCAAACGAGTCAAACGAGCCAAACGAGTCAAACGAGCCAAACGAGCCAAACGAGCCAAACGAGCCAAACGAGCCAAACGAGCCAAACGAGCCAAACGAGCCAAACGAGTCAAACGAGTCAAACGAGTCAAACGAGTCAAACGAGTCAAACGAGTCAAACGAGTCAAACGAGTCAAACGGGTCGAACAGGACAATCGAGTCAAACGAGTGAAACGAGTGAAACGAGTCAAACGAGTCAAACGAGTCAAACGAGTCAAACGAGTCAAACGAGTGAAACGAGTCAAACGAGTGAAACGAGTCAAACGAGTCAAACGAGTCAATCGAGTCAAACGAGTCAAACGAGTCAAACGAGTCAAACGAGTCAAACGAGTCAAACGAGTCAAACGAGTCAAACGACCCAAACGAGTCAAACGAGTCAAACGAGTCAAACGAGTGAAACGAGTCAAACGAGTGAAACGGGTCGAACAGGACAATCGAGTCAAACGAGTGAAACGAGTCAAACGAGTCAAACGAGTCAAACGAGTGAAACGAGTCAAACGAGTCAAACGAGTCAAACGAGTGAAACGAGTGAAACGAGTCAAACGAGTCAATCGAGTCAAACGAGTCAAACGAGTCAAACGAGTTACTCGAGTCAATCGGGTCATGCGAGTCAAACGAGTCAAACGAGTCAAACGAGTTATACGATTCAAACGAGTCAAACGAGTCAAACGAGTCAAACGAGTCAAACGAGTCAAACGAGTCAAACGAGTCAAACGAGTCAAACGAGTCAAACGAGTCAAACGAGTCAAACGAGTCAAACGAGTCAAACGAGTCAAACGAGTCAAACGAGTCAAACGAGTCAAACGAGTCAAACGAGTCAAACGAGTCAAACGAGTCAAACGAGTCAAACGAGTCAAACGAGTCAAACGAGTCAAACGAGTCAAACGAGTCAAACGAGTCAAACGAGTCAAACGAGTCAAACGAGTCAAACGAGTCAAACGAGTCAAACGAGTCAAACGAGTCAAACGAGTCAAACGAGTCAAACGAGTCAAACGAGTCAAACGAGTCAAACGAGTCAAACGAGTCAAACGAGTCAAACGAGTCAAACGAGTCAAACGAGTCAAACGAGTCAAACGAGTCAAACGAGTCAAACGAGTCAAACGAGTCAAACGAGTCAAACGAGTCAAACGAGTCAAACGAGTCAAACGAGTCAAACGAGTCAAACGAGTCAAACGAGTCAAACGAGCTAAACGAGTCAAACGAGCTAAACGAGTCAAACGAGTCAAACGAGTCAAACGAGCCAAACGAGCCAAACGAGCCAAACGAGTCAAACGAGTCAAACGAGTCAAACGAGTCAATCGAGTCAAACGAGTCAATCGAGTCAAACGAGTTACTCGAGTCAAACGAGTCAAACGAGTCAAACGAGTCAAACGTGTCAAACGAGTCAAACGTGTCAAACGAGCCAAACGAGTCAAACGAGCCAAACGAGCCAAGCGAGCCAAGCGAGCCAAGCGAGCCAAGCGAGCCAAGCGAGCCAAGCGAGCCAAGCGAGCCAAGCGAGCCAAGCGAGCCAAGCGAGCCAAGCGAGCCAAGCGAGCCAAGCGAGCCAAGCGAGCCAAGCGAGCCAAGCGAGCCAAGCGAGTCAAGCGAGCCAAGCGAGCCAAGCGAGCCAAGCGAGCCAAGCGAGTCAAGCGAGTCAAACGAGTCAAACGAGCCAAACGAGCCAAACGAGCCAAACGAGCCAAACGAGCCAAACGAGCCAAACGAGTCAAACGAGTCAAACGAGTCAAACGAGTCAAACGAGTCAAACGAGTCAAACGGGTCGAACAGGACAATCGAGTCAAACGAGTGAAACGAGTGAAACGAGTCAAACGAGTCAAACGAGTCAAACGAGTCAAACGAGTCAAACGAGTCAAACGAGTCAATCGAGTCAAACGAGTCAAACGAGTCAAACGAGTCAAACGAGTCAAACGAGTCAAACGAGTTAAACGAGTCAAACGAGTGAAACGAGTCAAACGACCCAAACGAGTCAAACGAGTCAAACGAGTCAAACGAGTGAAACGAGTCAAACGAGTGAAACGGGTCGAACAGGACAATCGAGTCAAACGAGTGAAACGAGTGAAACGAGTCAAACGAGTCAAACGAGTGAAACGAGTCAAACGAGTCAAACGAGTCAAACGAGTGAAACGAGTGAAACGAGTCAAACGAGTCAATCGAGTCAAACGAGTCAAACGAGTCAAACGAGTTACTCGAGTCAATCGGGTCATGCGAGTCAAACGAGTCAAACGAGTCAAACGAGTTATACGATTCAAACGAGTCAAACGAGTCAAACGAGTCAAACGAGTCAAACGAGTCAAACGAGTCAAACGAGTGAAACGAGTGAAACGAGTGAAACGAGTCAAACGAGTCAAACGAGTCAAACGAGTCAAACGAGTGAAACGAGTCAAACGAGTGAAACGAGTCAAACGAGTCAAACGAGTCAATCGAGTCAAACGAGTCAAACGAGTCAAACGAGTCAAACGAGTCAAACGAGTCAAACGAGTGAAACGAGTCAAACGACCCAAACGAGTCAAACGAGTCAAACGAGTCAAACGAGTCAAACGAGTCAAACGAGTGAAACGGGTCGAACAGGACAATCGAGTCAAACGAGTGAAACGAGTGAAACGAGTCAAACGAGTCAAACGAGTGAAACGAGTCAAACGAGTCAAACGAGTCAAACGAGTGAAACGAGTGAAACGAGTCAAACGAGTCAATCGAGTCAAACGAGTCAAACGAGTCAAACGAGTTACTCGAGTCAATCGGGTCATGCGAGTCAAACGAGTCAAACGAGTCAAACGAGTTATACGATTCAAACGAGTCAAACGAGTCAAACGAGTCAAACGAGTCAAACGAGTCAAACGAGTCAAACGAGTCAAACGAGTCAAACGAGTCAAACGAGTCAAACGAGTCAAACGAGTCAAACGAGTCAAACGAGTCAAACGAGTCAAACGAGTCAAACGAGTCAAACGAGTCAAACGAGTCAAACGAGTCGAACAGGACAATCGAGTCAAACGAGTCAAACGAGTCAAACGAGTCAAACGAGTCAAACGAGTCAAACGAGTCAAACGAGTCAAACGAGTCAAACGAGTCAAACGAGTCAAACGAGTCAAACGAGTCAAACGAGTCAAACGAGTCAAACGAGTCAAACGAGTCAAACGAGTCAAACGAGTCAAACGAGTCAAACGAGTCAAACGAGTCAAACGAGTCAAACGAGTCAAACGAGTCAAACGAGTCAAACGAGTCAAACGAGTCAAACGAGTCAAACGAGTCAAACGAGTCAAACGAGTCAAACGAGTCAAACGAGTCAAACGAGTCAAACGAGTCAAACGAGTCAAACGAGTCAAACGAGTCAAACGAGTCAAACGAGTCAAACGAGTCAAACGAGTCAAACGAGTCAAACGAGTCAAACGAGTCAAACGAGTCAAACGAGTCAAACGAGTCAAACGAGTCAAACGAGTCAAACGAGTCAAACGAGTCAAACGAGTCAAACGAGTCAAACGAGTCAAACGAGTCAAACGAGTCAAACGAGTCAAACGAGTCAAACGAGTCAAACGAGTCAAACGAGTCAAACGAGTCAAACGAGTCAAACGAGTCAAACGAGTCAAACGAGTCAAACGAGTCAAACGAGTCAAACGAGTCAAACGAGTCAAACGAGCCAAACGAGTCAAACGAGCCAAACGAGCCAAACGAGCCAAACGAGCCAAACGAGCCAAACGAGCCAAACGAGTCAAACGAGTCAAACGAGCCAAACGAGTCAAACGAGTCAAACGAGTCAAACGAGTCAAACGAGTCAAACGAGTCAAACGAGTCAAACGAGTCAAACGAGTCAAACGAGTCAAACGAGTCAAACGAGTCAAACGAGTCAAACGAGTCAAACGAGTCAAACGAGTCAAACGAGTCAAACGAGTCAAACGAGTCAAACGAGTCAAACGAGTCAAACGAGTCAAACGAGTCAAACGAGTCAAACGAGTCAAACGAGTCAAACGAGTCAAACGAGTCAAACGAGTCAAACGAGTCAAACGAGTCAAACGAGTCAAACGAGTCAAACGAGTCAAACGAGTCAAACGAGTCATACGAGTCAAACGTGTCAAACGTGTCAAACGAGTCAAACGAGTCAAACGAGTCAAACGAGTCAAACGAGTCAAACGAGTCAAACGAGTCAAACGAGTCAAACGAGTCAAACGAGTCAAACGAGTCAAACGAGTCAAACGAGTCAAACGAGTCAAACGAGTCAAACGAGTCAAACGAGTCAAACGAGTCAAACGAGTCAAACGAGTCAAA
The DNA here is from genome assembly GCA_910592295.1 of Andrena haemorrhoa. NCBI lineage: Eukaryota > Metazoa > Arthropoda > Insecta > Hymenoptera > Andrenidae > Andrena > Andrena haemorrhoa. The sequence continues at coordinate 69,019 of CAJUZA010000366.1, read as the reverse complement.
CGAGTCAATCGAGTCAAACGAGTCAATCGAGTCAAACGAGTCAATCGAGTCAATCGAGTCAAACGACTCAAACGAGTCAAACGAGCCAAACGAGCCAAACGAGTCTATCGAGTCAAACGAGCCAAACGAGCCAAACGAGCCAAGCGAGCCAAGCGAGCCAAGCGAGCCAAGCGAGCCAAGCGAGCCAAGCGAGCCAAGCGAGCCAAGCGAGCCAAGCGAGCCAAGCGAGCCAAGCGAGCCAAGCGAGCCAAGCGAGCCAAGCGAGCCAAGCGAGCCAAGCGAGCCAAGCGAGCCAAGCGAGCCAAGCGAGCCAAGCGAGCCAAGCGAGCCAAGCGAGCCAAGCGAGCCAAGCGAGCCAAGCGAGCCAAGCGAGCCAAGCGAGCCAAGCGAGCCAAGCGAGCCAAGCGAGCCAAGCGAGCCAAGCGAGCCAAGCGAGCCAAGCGAGCCAAGCGAGCCAAGCGAGCCAAGCGAGCCAAGCGAGCCAAGCGAGCCAAGCGAGCCAAGCGAGCCAAGCGAGCCAAGCGAGCCAAGCGAGCCAAGCGAGCCAAGCGAGCCAAGCGAGCCAAGCGAGCCAAGCGAGCCAAGCGAGCCAAGCGAGCCAAGCGAGCCAAGCGAGCCAAGCGAGCCAAGCGAGCCAAGCGAGCCAAGCGAGCCAAGCGAGCCAAGCGAGCCAAGCGAGCCAAGCGAGCCAAGCGAGCCAAACGAGCCAAACGAGCCAAACGAGCCAAACGAGCCAAACGAGCCAAACGAGCCAAACGAGCCAAACGAGCCAAACGAGCCAAACGAGCCAAACGAGTCAAACGAGTCAAACGAGTCAAACGAGTCAAACGAGTCAAACGAGTCAAACGAGTCAAAAGCCGGGTCCAGACCTGAATGAGTATACGCTGAGCAGACTAAGCGCGCACGAATGACGCATGCGGAGGGGTCGAAAGTGCCATTGTGTCTTCTTCACCAACTTCTGTGCTTATCTTAGCCCACTCCGCAGTCGTAACGATGGTGTCATAGTTAGCTAAATAAACATACAGCTCAACCCTCCGAGTCATCCTGTTTACCAATACAGGGTGATTCTCCAGCGACGCCTGTCAAAGAGTTGCCACCTGGTACCCCGTGGCGAGAACAACCCCCCGCAGTACCTCACCGAATTGTATGGGTTTCGATCCTTCAAACGGTTGGAATACCATTAAAAAGTCAGAAATGTCCAAGAGTTCCGCATTTCTCATCAGATCTTTGCGAAAACGACGTCAATTAATTCCTTATGTTTCGCCGATGAAACTAACACCAAGAATGACGTAATTCGGACCATAATGATGGACATTTCAGAAAAAATTTATTTATATCATTTCAAGTTGAATTCGTTAAAAATAGTCAGATTTACATGAAATTTGTGTTGAATGACTCTTTAGTGACTAGCTAACAGGGTTATGATTCTGTTGGATCAGATCTGACTTTTAGGAACTCGATTAGAATCACACTTGAGTAATATAGATGAATGTTTATTTAATATGAGAATATACTTATAATGGTAAATATAATATTCAACCGGTCTTGTACACGTGCGTACGGTTCGACGGTGTAGCACAGAAGGGAGGTTCGCTTTCGCCCCGCGCTGGCGCCATAATACCCGAACAGGCCCAGGAGACCGGGTACAGAGTAAGCGCGCTGGATTTGAACATCTGTTCCCAACAATTTGGAATGATTTTCATCGGAAAAACGTAAGGAATTCATCGGTGTTACTTCCACATCGATACGATAAAGAATAGGAAATTATTTTATTTCTGAAACAGGTATGAATACGTTGGCTGTATGAATTAACAACAATGCAAAGGTGTAGTGAAGAAAAGAAAGAAAAATTATTCAGTAAAATAGAGCTTTAACGTCTATCATATGGTAATTGCATTATTATTATTGAAAATGTAATTTTTAAATTTTTGATTAATCTGTTTATGACAATATTACCAATGGATTAAATTCATTCACATAGATCCATCGTTCATGATTAAAAAAAAAGACGCAAGTCGATACCTTCAATAATTTAGGTCATTAAAATTAATTTCTGTAGGCGGGTTTCGTAAAAATCACGGAAAGCAGGTAACTTGGAAGATTTGTATTTTTAAACAATTTCGAATCTGCAAAAATGAGGACTTAACCCGTCCTAATTTCATATGGACTACCATATAGTTCAATATCATGTAGTATATCTCATCTGCTTCTATCATTCACGCTGAACGCAATACACTCCAAACTCCCTTTGATGTGCGGAAGAAAACCGACAACGGTCGGCTCAGGCCATGTGCCTTCGCCGGCATTCGCGAGTGGTGTCGAATGCCCCGAGTCACCACGAATGACACGTCCACACTTGCATATGCGTTCACGCTCACCCTTTCTGACGTAGAAGCATGCGGTCCTGGCTACCGTTTCACCCGTCCACATCAGAATATTCATGCACGCTCAGCCTGCTCAGCGTATACTCATTCAGGTCTGGACCCGGCTAAACGAGTCAAACGAGTCAAACGAGTCAAACGAGTCAAACGAGTCAAACGAGTCAAACGAGTCAAACGAGTCAAACGAGTCAAACGAGTCAAACGAGTCAAACGAGTCAAACGAGTCAAACGAGTCAAACGAGTCAAACGAGTCAAACGAGTCAAACGAGTCAAACGAGTCAAACGAGTCAAACGAGTCAAACGAGTCAAACGAGTCAAACGAGTCAAACGAGTCAAACGAGTCAAACGAGTCAAACGAGTCAAACGAGTCAAACGAGTCAAACGAGTCAAACGAGTCAAACGAGTCAAACGAGTCAAACGAGTCAAACGAGTCAAACGAGTCAAACGAGTCAAACGAGTCAAACGAGTCAAACGAGTCAAACGAGTCAAACGAGTCAAACGAGTCAAACGAGTCAAACGAGTCAAACGAGTCAAACGAGTCAAACGAGTCAAACGAGTCAAACGAGTCAAACGAGTCAAACGAGTCAAACGAGTCAAACGAGTCAAACGAGTCAAACGAGTCAAACGAGTCAAACGAGTCAAACGAGTCAAACGAGTCAAACGAGTCAAACGAGTCAAACGAGTCAAACGAGTCAAACGAGTCAAACGAGTCAAACGAGTCAAACGAGTCAAACGAGTCAAACGAGTCAAACGAGTCAAACGAGTCAAACGAGTCAAACGAGTCAAACGAGTCAAACGAGTCAAACGAGTCAAACGAGTCAAACGAGTCAAACGAGTCAAACGAGTCAAACGAGTCAAACGAGTCAAACGAGTCAAACGAGTCAAACGAGTCAAACGAGTCAAACGAGTCAAACGAGTCAAACGAGTCAAACGAGTCAAACGAGTCAAACGAGTCAAACGAGTCAAACGAGTCAAACGAGTCAAACGAGTCAAACGAGTCAAACGAGTCAAACGAGTCAAACGAGTCAAACGAGTCAAACGAGTCAAACGAGTCAAACGAGTCAAACGAGTCAAACGAGTCAAACGAGTCAAACGAGTCAAACGAGTCAAACGAGTCAAACGAGTCAAACGAGTCAAACGAGTCAAACGAGTCAAACGAGTCAAACGAGTCAAACGAGTCAAACGAGTCAAACGAGTCAAACGAGTCAAACGAGTCAAACGAGTCAAACGAGTCAAACGAGTCAAACGAGTCAAACGAGTCAAACGAGTCAAACGAGTCAAACGAGTCAAACGAGTCAAACGAGTCAAACGAGTCAAACGAGTCAAACGAGTCAAACGAGTCAAACGAGTCAAACGAGTCAAACGAGTCAAACGAGTCAAACGAGTCAAACGAGTCAAACGAGTCAAACGAGTCAAACGAGTCAAACGAGTCAAACGAGTCAAACGAGTCAAACGAGTCAAACGAGTCAAACGAGTCAAACGAGTCAAACGAGTGAAACGGGTCGAACAGGACAATCGAGTCAAACGAGTCAAACGAGTCAAACGAGTCAAACGAGTCAAACGAGTCAAACGAGTCAAACGAGTCAAACGAGTCAAACGAGTCAAACGAGTCAAACGAGTCAAACGAGTCAAACGAGTCAAACGAGTCAAACGAGTCAAACGAGTCAAACGAGTCAAACGAGTCAAACGAGTCAAACGAGTCAAACGAGTCAAACGAGTCAAACGAGTCAAACGAGTCAAACGAGTCAAACGAGTCAAACGAGTCAAACGAGTCAAACGAGTCAAACGAGTCAAACGAGTCAAACGAGTCAAACGAGTCAAACGAGTCAAACGAGTCAAACGAGTCAAACGAGCCAAACGAGCCAAACGAGCCAAACCAGCCAAGCGAGCCAAGCGAGCCAAGCGAGCCAAGCGAGCCAAGCGAGCCAAGCGAGCCAAGCGAGCCAAGCGAGCCAAGCGAGCCAAGCGAGCCAAGCGAGTCAAACGAGTCAAACGAGTCAAACGAGTCAAACGAGTCAAACGAGTCAAACGAGTCAAACGAGTCAAACGAGTCAAACGAGCCAAACGAGCCAAACGAGCCAAACGAGCCAAACGAGTCAAACGAGTCAAACGAGTCAAACGAGTCAAACGAGTCAAACGAGTCAAACGAGTCAAACGAGTCAAACGAGTCAAACGAGTCAAACGAGCCAAACGAGCCAAACGAGTCAAACGAGCCAAACGAGTCAAACGAGTCAAACGAGTCAAACGAGTCAAACGAGTCAAACGAGTCAAACGAGTCAAACGAGTCAAACGAGTCAAACGAGTCAAACGAGTCAAACGAGTCAAACGAGTCAAACGAGTCAAACGAGTCAAACGAGTCAAACGAGTCAAACGAGTGAAACGAGTCAAACGAGTCAAACGTGTCAAACGAGTCAAACGAGTCAAACGAGCCAAACGAGTCAAACGAGCCAAACGAGTCAAACGAGTCAAACGAGCCAAACGAGCCAAACGAGCCAAACGAGCCAAGCGAGTCAAGCGAGTCAAGCGATTCAAGCGAGTCAAGCGAGTCAAGCGAGTCAAGCGAGTCAAGCGAGTCAAGCGAGTCAAGCGAGTCAAACGAGTCAAACGAGCCAAACGAGCCAAGCGAGCCAAGCGAGCCAAGCGAGCCAAGCGAGCCAAGCGAGCCAAGCGAGCCAAGAGAGCCAAGCGAGCCAAGCGAGCCAAGCGAGCCAAGCGAGCCAAGCGAGCCAAGCGAGCCAAGCGAGCCAAGCGAGCCAAGCGAGCCAAGCGAGCCAAGCGAGCCAAGCGAGCCAAGCGAGCCAAGCGAGCCAAGCGAGCCAAGCGTGTCAAACGGGTCGAACAGTACAATCGAGTCAAACGAGTCAAACGAGTCAAACGAGTCAAACGAGTCAAACGAGTCAAACGAGTCAAACGAGTCAAACGAGTCAAACGTGTCAAACGGGTCAAACGGGTCGAACGAGTGAAACGGGTCGAACAGGACAATCGAGTCAAACGAGTGAAACGAGTCAAACGAGTCAAACGAGTCAAACGAGTGAAACGAGTCAAACGAGTGAAACGGGTCGAACAGGACAATCGAGTCAAACGAGTCAAACGAGTCAAACGAGTCAAACGAGTCAAACGAGTCAAACGAGTCAAACGAGTCAAACGAGTCAAACGAGTCAAACGAGTCAAACGAGTCAAACGAGTCAAACGAGTCAAACGAGTCAAACGAGTCAAACGAGTCAAACGAGTCAAACGAGTCAAACGAGTCAAACGAGTCAAACGAGTCAAACGAGTCAAACGAGTCAAACGAGTCAAACGAGTCAAACGAGTCAAACGAGTCAAACGAGTCAAACGAGTCAAACGAGTCAAACGAGTCAAACGAGTCAAACGAGTCAAACGAGTCAAACGAGTCAAACGAGTCAAACGAGTCAATCGAGTCAAACGAGTCAAACGAGTCAAACGAGTTACTCGAGTCAATCGGGTCATGCGAGTCAAACGAGTCAAACGAGTCAAACGAGTTATACGATTCAAACGAGTCAAACGAGTCAAACGAGTCAAACGAGTCAAACGAGTCAAACGAGTCAAACGAGTCAAACGAGTCAAACGAGTCAAACGAGTCAAACGAGTCAAACGAGTCAAACGAGTCAAACGAGTCAAACGAGTCAAACGAGTCAAACGAGTCAAACGAGTCAAACGAGTCAAACGAGTCAAACGAGTCAAACGAGTCAAACGAGTCAAACGAGTCAAACGAGTCAAACGAGTCAAACGAGTCAAACGAGTCAAACGAGTCAAACGAGTCAAACGAGTCAAACGAGTCAAACGAGTCAAACGAGTCAAACGAGTCAAACGAGTCAAACGAGTCAAACGAGTCAAACGAGTCAAACGAGTCAAACGAGTCAAACGAGTCAAACGAGTCAAACGAGTCAAACGAGTCAAACGAGTCAAACGAGTCAAACGAGTCAAACGAGTCAAACGAGTCAAACGAGTCAAACGAGTCAAACGAGTCAAACGAGTCAAACGAGTCAAACGAGTCAAACGAGTCAAACGAGTCAAACGAGTCAAACGAGTCAAACGAGTCAAACGAGTCAAACGAGTCAAACGAGTCAAACGAGTCAAACGAGTCAAACGAGTCAAACGAGTCAAACGAGTCAAACGAGTCAAACGAGTCAAACGAGTCAAACGAGTCAAACGAGTCAAACGAGTCAAACGAGTCAAACGAGTCAAACGAGTCAAACGAGTCAAACGAGTCAAACGAGTCAAACGAGTCAAACGAGTCAAACGAGTCAAACGAGTCAAACGAGTCAAACGAGTCAAACGAGTCAAACGAGTCAAACGAGTCAAACGAGTCAAACGAGTCAAACGAGTCAAACGAGTCAAACGAGTCAAACGAGTCAAACGAGTCAAACGAGTCAAACGAGTCAAACGAGTCAAACGAGTCAAACGAGTCAAACGAGTCAAACGAGTCAAACGAGTCAAACGAGTCAAACGAGTCAAACGAGTCAAACGAGTCAAACGAGTCAAACGAGTCAAACGAGTCAAACGAGTCAAACGAGTCAAACGAGTCAAACGAGTCAAACGAGTCAAACGAGTCAAACGAGTCAAACGAGTCAAACGAGTCAAACGAGTCAAACGAGTCAAACGAGTCAAACGAGTCAAACGAGTCAAACGAGTCAAACGAGTCAAACGAGTCAAACGAGTCAAACGAGTGAAACGGGTCGAACAGGACAATCGAGTCAAACGAGTCAAACGAGTCAAACGAGTCAAACGAGTCAAACGAGTCAAACGAGTCAAACGAGTCAAACGAGTCAAACGAGTCAAACGAGTCAAACGAGTCAAACGAGTCAAACGAGTCAAACGAGTCAAACGAGTCAAACGAGTCAAACGAGTCAAACGAGTCAAACGAGTCAAACGAGTCAAACGAGTCAAACGAGTCAAACGAGTCAAACGAGTCAAACGAGTCAAACGAGTCAAACGAGTCAAACGAGTCAAACGAGTCAAACGAGTCAAACGAGTCAAACGAGTCAAACGAGTCAAACGAGCCAAACGAGCCAAACGAGCCAAACCAGCCAAGCGAGCCAAGCGAGCCAAGCGAGCCAAGCGAGCCAAGCGAGCCAAGCGAGCCAAGCGAGCCAAGCGAGCCAAGCGAGCCAAGCGAGCCAAGCGAGTCAAACGAGTCAAACGAGTCAAACGAGTCAAACGAGTCAAACGAGTCAAACGAGTCAAACGAGTCAAACGAGTCAAACGAGCCAAACGAGCCAAACGAGCCAAACGAGCCAAACGAGTCAAACGAGTCAAACGAGTCAAACGAGTCAAACGAGTCAAACGAGTCAAACGAGTCAAACGAGTCAAACGAGTCAAACGAGTCAAACGAGCCAAACGAGCCAAACGAGTCAAACGAGCCAAACGAGTCAAACGAGTCAAACGAGTCAAACGAGTCAAACGAGTCAAACGAGTCAAACGAGTCAAACGAGTCAAACGAGTCAAACGAGTCAAACGAGTCAAACGAGTCAAACGAGTCAAACGAGTCAAACGAGTCAAACGAGTCAAACGAGTCAAACGAGTGAAACGAGTCAAACGAGTCAAACGTGTCAAACGAGTCAAACGAGTCAAACGAGCCAAACGAGTCAAACGAGCCAAACGAGTCAAACGAGTCAAACGAGCCAAACGAGCCAAACGAGCCAAACGAGCCAAGCGAGTCAAGCGAGTCAAGCGAGTCAAGCGAGTCAAGCGAGTCAAGCGAGTCAAGCGAGTCAAGCGAGTCAAGCGAGTCAAGCGAGTCAAACGAGTCAAACGAGCCAAACGAGCCAAGCGAGCCAAGCGAGCCAAGCGAGCCAAGCGAGCCAAGCGAGCCAAGCGAGCCAAGAGAGCCAAGCGAGCCAAGCGAGCCAAGCGAGCCAAGCGAGCCAAGCGAGCCAAGCGAGCCAAGCGAGCCAAGCGAGCCAAGCGAGCCAAGCGAGCCAAGCGAGCCAAGCGAGCCAAGCGAGCCAAGCGAGCCAAGCGAGCCAAGCGTGTCAAACGGGTCGAACAGTACAATCGAGTCAAACGAGTCAAACGAGTCAAACGAGTCAAACGAGTCAAACGAGTCAAACGAGTCAAACGAGTCAAACGAGTCAAACGTGTCAAACGGGTCAAACGGGTCGAACGAGTGAAACGGGTCGAACAGGACAATCGAGTCAAACGAGTGAAACGAGTCAAACGAGTCAAACGAGTCAAACGAGTGAAACGAGTCAAACGAGTGAAACGGGTCGAACAGGACAATCGAGTCAAACGAGTCAAACGAGTCAAACGAGTCAAACGAGTCAAACGAGTCAAACGAGTCAAACGAGTCAAACGAGTCAAACGAGTCAAACGAGTCAAACGAGTCAAACGAGTCAAACGAGTCAAACGAGTCAAACGAGTCAAACGAGTCAAACGAGTCAAACGAGTCAAACGAGTCAAACGAGTCAAACGAGTCAAACGAGTCAAACGAGTCAAACGAGTCAAACGAGTCAAACGAGTCAAACGAGTCAAACGAGTCAAACGAGTCAAACGAGTCAAACGAGTCAAACGAGTCAAACGAGTCAAACGAGTCAAACGAGTCAAACGAGTCAAACGAGTCAATCGAGTCAAACGAGTCAAACGAGTCAAACGAGTTACTCGAGTCAATCGGGTCATGCGAGTCAAACGAGTCAAACGAGTCAAACGAGTTATACGATTCAAACGAGTCAAACGAGTCAAACGAGTCAAACGAGTCAAACGAGTCAAACGAGTCAAACGAGTCAAACGAGTCAAACGAGTCAAACGAGTCAAACGAGTCAAACGAGTCAAACGAGTCAAACGAGTCAAACGAGTCAAACGAGCCAAACGAGTCAAACGAGCCAAACGAGCCAAACGAGCCAAACGAGCCAAACGAGCCAAACGAGCCAAACGAGCCAAACGAGCCAAACGAGCCAAACGAGCCAAACGAGCCAAACGAGTCAAACGAGTCAAACGAGTCAAACGAGTCAAACGAGTCAAACGAGTCAAACGAGTCAAACGAGTCAAACGAGTCAAACGAGTCAAACGAGTCAAACGAGTCAAACGAGTCAAACGCGTCAAACGAGTCAAACGAGTCAAACGAGTCAAACGAGTCAAACGAGTCAAACGAGTCAAACGAGTCAAACGAGTCAAACGAGTCAAACGAGTCAAACGAGTCAAACGAGTCAAACGAGTCAAACGAGTCAAACGAGTCAAACGAGTCAAACGAGTCAAACGAGTCAAACGAGTCAAACGAGTCAAACGAGTCAAACGAGTCAAACGAGTCAAACGAGTCAAACGAGTCAAACGAGTCAAACGAGTCAAACGAGTCAAACGAGTCAAACGAGTCAAACGAGTCAAACGAGTCAAACGAGTCAAACGAGTCAAACGAGTCAAACGAGTCAAACGAGTCAAACGAGTCAAACGAGTCAAACGAGTCAAACGAGTCAAACGAGTCAAACGAGTCAAACGAGTCAAACGAGTCAAACGAGTCAAACGAGTCAAACGAGTCAAACGAGTCAAACGAGTCAAACGAGTCAAACGAGTCAAACGAGTCAAACGAGTCAAACGAGTCAAACGAGTCAAACGAGTCAAACGAGTCAAACGAGTCAAACGAGTCAAACGAGTCAAACGAGTCAAACGAGTCAAACGAGTCAAACGAGTCAAACGAGTCAAACGAGTCAAACGAGTCAAACGAGTCAAACGAGTCAAACGAGTCAAACGAGTCAAACGAGTCAAACGAGTCAAACGAGTCAAACGAGTCAAACGAGTCAAACGAGTCAAACGAGTCAAACGAGTCAAACGAGTCAAACGAGTCAAACGAGTCAAACGAGTCAAACGAGTCAAACGAGTCAAACGAGTCAAACGAGTCAAACGAGTCAAACGTGTCAAACGGGTCAAACGGGTCGAACGAGTGAAACGGGTCGAACAGGACAATCGAGTCAAACGAGTGAAACGAGTCAAACGACCCAAACGAGTCACACGAGTCAAACGAGTGAAACGAGTCAAACGAGTCAAACGAGTGAAACGAGTCAAACGAGTGAAACGGGTCGATCAGGAGAATCGAGTCAAACGAGTGAAACGAGTCAAACGAGTCAAACGAGTCAAACGAGTCAAACGAGTCAAACGAGTCAAACGAGTCAAACGAGTAAAACGAGTCAAACGAGTCAAACGAGTCAAACGAGTCAAACGAGTCAAACGAGTCAAACGAGTCAAACGAGTCAAACGAGTCAAACGAGTCAAACGAGTCAAACGAGTCAAACGAGTCAAACGAGTCAAACGAGTCAAACGAGTCAAACGAGTCAAACGAGTCAAACGAGTCAAACGAGTCAAACGAGTCAAACGAGTCAAACGAGTCAAACGAGTCAAACGAGTCAAACGAGTCAAACGAGTCAAACGAGTCAAACGAGTCAAACGAGTCAAACGAGTCAAACGAGTCAAACGAGTCAAACGAGTCAAACGAGTCAAACGAGTCAAACGAGTCAAACGAGTCAAACGAGTCAAACGAGTCAAACGAGTCAAACGAGTCAAACGAGTCAAACGCGTCAAACGAGCCAAACGAGCCGAACGAGCCGAACGAGCCGAACGAGCCAAACGAGCCAAACGAGCCAAACGAGCCAAACGAGTCAAACGAGTCAAACGAGTCAAACGAGTCAAACGAGTCAAACGAGTCAAACGAGTCAAACGAGTCAAACGAGTCAAACGAGTCAAACGAGTCAAACGAGTCAAACGAGTCAAACGAGTCAAACGAGTCAAACGAGTCAAACGAGTCAAACGAGTCAAACGAGTCAAACGAGTCAAACGAGTCAAACGAGTCAAACGAGTCAAACGAGTCAAACGAGTCAAACGAGTCAAACGAGTCAAACGAGTCAAACGAGTCAAACGAGTCAAACGAGTCAAACGAGTCAAACGAGTCAAACGAGTCAAACGAGTCAAACGAGTCAAACGAGTCAAACGAGTCAAACGAGTCAAACGAGTCAAACGAGTCAAACGAGTCAAACGAGTCAAACGAGTCAAACGAGTCAAACGAGTCAAACGAGTCAAACGAGTCAAACGAGTCAAACGAGTCAAACGAGTCAAACGAGTCAAACGAGTCAAACGAGTCAAACGAGTCAAACGAGTCAAACGAGTCAAACGAGTCAAACGAGTCAAACGAGTCAAACGAGTCAAACGAGTCAAACGAGTCAAACGAGTCAAACGAGTCAAACGGGTCAAACGGGTCGAACGAGTGAAACGGGTCGAACAGGACAATCGAGTCAAACGAGTGAAACGAGTCAAACGACCCAAACGAGTCACACGAGTCAAACGAGTCAAACGAGTCAAACGAGTGAAACGAGTCAAACGAGTGAAACGGGTCGATCAGGACAATCGAGTCAAACGAGTGAAACGAGTCAAACGAGTCAAACGAGTCAAACGAGTCAAACGAGTCAAACGAGTCAAACGAGTCAAACGAGTCAAACGAGTCAAACGAGTCAAACGAGTCAAACGAGTCAAACGAGTCAAACGAGTCAAACGAGTCAAACGAGTCAAACGAGTCAAACGAGTCAAACGAGTCAAACGAGTCAAACGAGTCAAACGAGTCAAACGAGTCAAACGAGTCAAACGAGTCAAGCGAGTCAAACGAGTCAAACGAGTCAAACGAGTCAAACGAGTCAAACGAGTCAAACGAGCCAAACGAGCCAAACGAGCCAAACGAGTCAAACGAGCCAAACGAGTCAAACGAGCCAAACGAGTCAAACGAGTCAAACGAGTCAAACGAGTCAAACCAGTCAAACGAGTCAAACGAGTCAAACGAGTCAAACGAGTCAAACGAGTCAAACGAGTCAAACGAGTCAAACGAGTCAAACGAGTCAAACGAGTCAAACGAGTCAAACGAGTCAAACGAGTCAAACGAGTCAAACGAGTCAAACGAGTCAAACGAGTCAAACGAGTCAAACGAGTCAAACGAGTCAAACGAGTAAAACGAGTCAAACGAGTCAAACGAGTCAAACGAGTCAAACGAGTCAAACGAGTCAAACGAGTCATACGAGTCATACGAGTCAAACGTGTCAAACGAGTCAAACGAGTCAAACGAGTCAAACGAGTCAAACGAGTCAAACGAGTCAAACGAGTCAAACGAGTCAAACGAGTCAAACGAGTCAAACGAGTCAAACGAGTCAAACGAGTCAAACGAGTCAAACGAGTCAAACGAGTCAAACGAGTCAAACGAGTCAAACGAGTCAAACGAGTCAAACGAGTCAAACGAGTCAAACGAGTCAAACGAGTCAAACGAGTCAAACGAGTCAAACGAGTCAAACGAGTCAAACGAGTCAAACGAGTCAAACGAGTCAAACGAGTCAAACGAGTCAAACGAGTCAAACGAGTCAAACGAGTCAAACGAGTCAAACGAGTCAAACGAGTCAAACGAGTCAAACGCGTCAAACGAGCCGAACGAGCCGAACGAGCCAAACGAGCCAAACGAGCCAAACGAGCCAAACGAGCCAAACGAGCCAAACGAGTCAAACGAGTCAAACGAGTCAAACGAGTCAAACGAGTCAAACGAGTCAAACGAGTCAAACGAGTCAAACGAGTCAAACGAGTCAAACGAGTCAAACGAGTCAAACGAGTCAAACGAGTCAAACGAGTCAAACGAGTCAAACGAGTCAAACGAGTCAAACGAGTCAAACGAGTCAAACGAGTCAAACGAGTCAAACGAGTCAAACGAGTCAAACGAGTCAAACGAGTCAAACGAGTCAAACGAGTCAAACGAGTCAAACGAGTCAAACGAGTCAAACGAGTCAAACGAGTCAAACGAGTCAAACGAGTCAAACGAGTCAAACGAGTCAAACGAGTCAAACGAGTCAAACGAGTCAAACGAGTCAAACGAGTCAAACGAGTCAAACGAGTCAAACGAGTCAAACGAGTCAAACGAGTCAAACGAGTCAAACGAGTCAAACGAGTCAAACGAGTCAAACGAGTCAAACGAGTCAAACGAGTCAAACGAGTCAAACGAGTCAAACGAGTCAAACGAGTCAAACGAGTCAAACGAGTCAAACGAGTCAAACGAGTCAAACGAGTCAAACGAGTCAAACGAGTCAAACGAGTCAAACGAGTCAAACGAGTCAAACGAGTCAAACGGGTCAAACGGGTCGAACGAGTGAAACGGGTCGAACAGGACAATCGAGTCAAACGAGTGAAACGAGTCAAACGACCCAAACGAGTCACACGAGTCAAACGAGTCAAACGAGTCAAACGAGTGAAACGAGTCAAACGAGTGAAACGGGTCGATCAGGACAATCGAGTCAAACGAGTGAAACGAGTCAAACGAGTCAAACGAGTCAAACGAGTCAAACGAGTCAAACGAGTCAAACGAGTCAAACGAGTCAAACGAGTCAAACGAGTCAAACGAGTCAAACGAGTCAAACGAGTCAAACGAGTCAAACGAGTCAAACGAGTCAAACGAGTCAAACGAGTCAAACGAGTCAAACGAGTCAAACGAGTCAAACGAGTCAAACGAGTCAAGCGAGTCAAACGAGTCAAACGAGTCAAACGAGTCAAACGAGTCAAACGAGTCAAACGAGCCAAACGAGCCAAACGAGCCAAACGAGTCAAACGAGCCAAACGAGTCAAACGAGCCAAACGAGTCAAACGAGTCAAACGAGTCAAACGAGTCAAACCAGTCAAACGAGTCAAACGAGTCAAACGAGTCAAACGAGTCAAACGAGTCAAACGAGTCAAACGAGTCAAACGAGTCAAACGAGTCAAACGAGTCAAACGAGTCAAACGAGTCAAACGAGTCAAACGAGTCAAACGAGTCAAACGAGTCAAACGAGTCAAACGAGTCAAACGAGTAAAACGAGTCAAACGAGTCAAACGAGTCAAACGAGTCAAACGAGTCAAACGAGTCAAACGAGTCATACGAGTCATACGAGTCAAACGTGTCAAACGAGTCAAACGAGTCAAACGAGTCAAACGAGTCAAACGAGTCAAACGAGTCAAACGAGTCAAACGAGTCAAACGAGTCAAACGAGTCAAACGAGTCAAACGAGTCAAACGAGTCAAACGAGTCAAACGAGTCAAACGAGTCAAACGAGTCAAACGAGTCAAACGAGTCAAACGAGTCAAACGAGTCAAACGAGTCAAACGAGTCAAACGAGTCAAACGAGTCAAACGAGTCAAACGAGTCAAACGAGTCAAACGAGTCAAACGTGTCAAACGGGTCGAACAGGACAATCGAGTCAAACGAGTCAAACGAGTCAAACCAGTCAAACGAGTCAAACGAGTCAAGCGAGTCAAGCGAGTCAAACGAGTCAACCGAGTCAAACCAGTCAAACGAGTCAAACGACTCAATCGAGTCAAACGAGTCAAACGACTCAAACGAGTCAAACGAGCCAAACGAGTCAAACGAGCCAAACGAGTCAAACGAGCCAAACGAGCCAAACGAGCCAAACGAGCCAAACGAGCCAAACGAGCCAAACGAGCCAAACGAGCCAAACGAGTCAAACGAGTCAAACGAGTGAAACGAGTCAAACGAGTGAAACGAGTCAAACGAGTGAAACGGGTCGAACAGGACAATCGAGTCAAACGAGTGAAACGAGTGAAACGAGTCAAACGAGTCAAACGAGTGAAACGAGTCAAACGAGTCAAACGAGTCAAACGAGTGAAACGAGTCAAACGAGTCAAACGAGTCAATCGAGTCAAACGAGTCAAACGAGTCAAACGAGTTACTCGAGTCAATCGGGTCATGCGAGTCAAACGAGTCAAACGAGTCAAACGAGTTATACGATTCAAACGAGTCAAACGAGTCAAACGAGTCAAACGAGTCAAACGAGTCAAACGAGTCAAACGAGTCAAACGAGTCAAACGAGTCAAACGAGTCAAACGAGTCAAACGAGTCAAACGAGTCAAACGAGTCAAACGAGTCAAACGAGTCAAACGAGTCAAACGAGTCAAACGAGTCAAACGAGTCAAACGAGTCAAACGAGTCAAACGAGTCAAACGAGTCAAACGAGTCAAACGAGTCAAACGAGTCAAACGAGTCAAACGAGTCAAACGAGTCAAACGAGTCAAACGAGTCAAACGAGTCAAACGAGTCAAACGAGTCAAACGAGTCAAACGAGTCAAACGAGTCAAACGAGCCAAACGAGTCAAACGAGCCAAACGAGCCAAACGAGCCAAACGAGCCAAACGAGCCAAACGAGCCAAACGAGC
The DNA here is from genome assembly GCA_910592295.1 of Andrena haemorrhoa. Taxonomy (NCBI): domain Eukaryota; kingdom Metazoa; phylum Arthropoda; class Insecta; order Hymenoptera; family Andrenidae; genus Andrena; species Andrena haemorrhoa. The sequence continues at coordinate 53,471 of CAJUZA010000366.1, read as the reverse complement.
CAAACGAGCCAAACGAGTCAAACGAGTCAAACGAGTCAAACGAGTCAAACAAGTCAAACGAGTCAAACGAGTCAAACGAGTCAAACGAGTCAAACGAGTCAAACGAGTCAAACGAGTCAAACGGGTCGAACAGGACAATCGAGTCAAACGAGTGAAACGAGTGAAACGAGTGAAACGAGTGAAACGAGTCAAACGAGTCAAACGAGTCAAACGAGTGAAACGAGTCAAACGAGTGAAACGAGTCAAACGAGTCAAACGAGTCAATCGAGTCAAACGAGTCAAACGAGTCAAACGAGTCAAACGAGTCAAACGAGCGAAACGAGTCAAACGACCCAAACGAGTCAAACGAGTCAAACGAGTCAAACGAGTGAAACGAGTCAAACGAGTGAAACGGGTCGAACAGGACAATCGAGTCAAACGAGTGAAACGAGTGAAACGAGTCAAACGAGTCAAACGAGTGAAACGAGTCAAACGAGTCAAACGAGTCAAACGAGTGAAACGAGTCAAACGAGTCAAACGAGTCAATCGAGTCAAACGAGTCAAACGAGTCAAACGAGTTACTCGAGTCAATCGGGTCATGCGAGTCAAACGAGTCAAACGAGTCAAACGAGTCAAACGAGTGAAACGGGTCGAACAGGACAATCGAGTCAAACGAGTGAAACGAGTGAAACGAGTCAAACGAGTCAAACGAGTCAAACGAGTCAAACGAGTCAAACGAGTCAAACGAGTCAAACGAGTCAATCGAGTCAAACGAGTCAATCGAGTCAAACGAGTTACTCGAGTCAATCGGGTCATGCGAGTCAAACGAGTCAAACGAGTCAAACGAGTTATACGATTCAAACGAGTCAAACGAGTCAAACGAGTCAAACGAGTCAAACGAGTCAAACGAGTCAAACGAGTCAAACGAGTCAAACGAGTCAAACGAGTCAAACGAGTCAAACGAGTCAAACGAGTCAAACGAGTCAAACGAGTCAAACGAGTCAAACGAGTCAAACGAGTCAAACGAGTCAAACGAGTCAAACGAGTCAAACGAGTCAAACGAGTGAAACGAGTCAAACGAGTCAAACGAGTCAAACGAGTCAAACGAGTCAAACGAGTCAAACGAGTCAAACCAGTCAAACGAGTCAAACGAGTCAAGCGAGTCAAGCGAGTCAAACGAGTCAACCGAGTCAAACGAGTCAAACGAGTCAAACGACTCAATCGAGTCAAACGAGTCAATCGACTCAAACGAGTCAAACGAGCCAAACGAGTCAAACGAGCCAAACGAGTCAAACGAGCCAAACGAGCCAAACGAGCCAAACGAGCCAAACGAGCCAAACGAGCCAAACGAGCCAAACGAGCCAAACGAGTGAAACGAGTCAAACGAGTGAAACGAGTCAAACGAGTGAAACGAGTCAAACGAGTGAAACGGGTCGAACAGGACAATCGAGTCAAACGAGTGAAACGAGTGAAACGAGTCAAACGAGTCAAACGAGTGAAACGAGTCAAACGAGTCATACGAGTCAAACGAGTGAAACGAGTCAAACGAGTCAAACGAGTCAATCGAGTCAAACGAGTCAAACGAGTCAAACGAGTTACTCGAGTCAATCGGGTCATGCGAGTCAAACGAGTCAAACGAGTCAAACGAGTTATACGATTCAAACGAGTCAAACGAGTCAAACGAGTCAAACGAGTCAAACGAGTCAAACGAGTCAAACGAGTCAAACGAGTCAAACGAGTCAAACGAGTCAAACGAGTCAAACGAGTCAAACGAGTCAAACGAGTCAAACGAGTCAAACGAGTCAAACGAGTCAAACGAGTCAAACGAGTCAAACGAGTCAAACGAGTCAAACGAGTCAAACGAGTCAAACGAGTCAAACGAGTCAAACGAGTCAAACGAGTCAAACGAGTCAAACGAGTCAAACGAGTCAAACGAGTCAAACGAGTCAAACGAGTCAAACGAGTCAATCGAGTCAATCGAGTCAAACGAGTCAAACGAGTTACTCGAGTCAATCGGGTCATGCGAGTCAAACGAGTCAAACGGGTCAAACGAGTCAAACGAGCCAAACGAGTCAAACGAGCCAAACGAGCCAAACGAGCCAAACGAGCCAAACGAGTCAAACGAGTCAAACGAGTCAAACGAGTCAAACGAGTCAAACGAGTCAAACGAGTCAAACGAGTCAAACGAGTCAAACGAGTGAAACGAGTCAAACGAGTCAAACGAGTCAAACGGGTCGAACAGGACAATCGAGTCAAACGAGTGAAACGAGTGAAACGAGTGAAACGAGTGAAACGAGTCAAACGAGTGAAACGAGTCAAATGAGTGAAACGAGTGAAACGAGTCAAACGTGTCAATCGAGTCAAACGAGTCAAACGAGTCAAACGAGTTACTCGAGTCAATCGGGTCATGCGAGTCAAACGAGTCAAACGAGTCAAACGAGTCAAACGAGTCAAACGAGTCAAACGTGTCAAACGGGTCAAACGGGTCGAACGAGTGAAACGGGTCGAACAGGACAATCGAGTCAAACGAGTGAAACGAGTCAAACGAGTGAAACGAGTCAAATGAGTGAAACGAGTGAAACGAGTCAAACGTGTCAATCGAGTCAAACGAGTCAAACGAGTCAAACGAGTTACTCGAGTCAATCGGGTCATGCGAGTCAAACGAGTCAAACGAGTCAAACGAGTCAAACGAGTCAAACGAGTCAAACGTGTCAAACGGGTCAAACGGGTCGAACGAGTGAAACGGGTCGAACAGGACAATCGAGTCAAACGAGTGAAACGAGTCAAACGACCCAAACGAGTCAAACGAGTCAAACGAGTCAAACGAGTGAAACGAGTCAAACGAGTGAAACGGGTCGAACAGGACAATCGAGTCAAACGAGTGAAACGAGTGAAACGAGTCAAAGGAGTCAAACGAGTCAAACGAGTCAAACGAGTGAAACGAGTCAAACGAGTCAAACGAGTCAATCGAGTCAAACGAGTCAAACGAGTCAAACGAGTTACTCGAGTCAATCGGGTCATGCGAGTCAAACGAGTCAAACGAGTCAAACGAGTTATACGATTCAAACGAGTCAAACGAGTCAAACGAGTCAAACAAGTGAAACGAGTCAAACGAGTCAAACGAGTCAAACGAGTCAAACGAGTCAAACGAGTCAAACGAGTCAAACGAGTCAAACGAGTCAAACGAGTCAAACGAGTCAAACGGGTCAAACGGGTCGAACGAGTGAAACGGGTCGAACAGGACAATCGAGTCAAACGAGTGAAACGAGTCAAACGACCCAAACGAGTCACACGAGTCAAACGAGTGAAACGAGTCAAACGAGTCAAACGAGTGAAACGAGTCAAACGAGTCAAACGAGTGAAACGAGTCAAACGAGTGAAACGGGTCGATCAGGACAATCGAGTCAAACGAGTGAAACGAGTCAAACGAGTCAAACGAGTCAAACGAGTCAAACGAGTGAAACGAGTCAAACGAGTCAAACGAGTCAATCGAGTCAAACGAGTCAAACGAGTCAAACGAGTTACTCGAGTCAATCGGGTCATGCGAGTCAAACGAGTCAAACGAGTGAAACGAGTCAAACGAGTGAAACGGGTCGAACAGGACAATCGAGTCAAACGAGTGAAACGAGTGAAACGAGTGAAACGAGTCAAACGAGTGAAACGAGTGAAACGAGTCAAACGAGTCAAACGAGTCAAACGAGTCAAACGAGTCAAACGAGTCAATCGAGTCAAACGAGTCAAACGAGTCAAACGAGTTACTCGAGTCAATCGGGTCATGCGAGTCAAACGAGTCAAACGAGTCAAACGAGTTATACGATTCAAACGAGTCAAACGAGTCAAACGAGTCAAACGAGTCAAACGAGTCAAACGAGTCAAACGAGTCAAACGAGTCAAACGAGTCAAACGAGTCAAACGAGTCAAACGAGTCAAACGAGTCAAACGAGTCAAACGAGTCAAACGAGTCAAACGAGTCAAACGAGTCAAACGAGTCAAACGAGTCAAACGAGTCAAACGAGTCAAACGAGTCAAACGAGTCAAACGAGTGAAACGAGTCAAACGAGTCAAACGAGTCAAACGAGTCAAACGAGTCAAACGAGTCAAACGAGTCAAACGAGTCAAACGAGTCAAACGAGTCAAACGAGTCAAACGAGTCAAACGAGTCAAACGAGTCAAACGAGTCAAACGAGTCAAACGAGTCAAACGTGTCAAACGGGTCAAACGGGTCGAACAGGACAATCGAGTCAAACGAGTCAAACGAGTCAAACGAGTCAAACGAGTCAAGCGAGTTACTCGAGTCAATCGGGTCATGCGAGTCAAACGAGTCAAACGAGTCAAACGAGTCAAACGAGTCAAACGAGTCAAACGAGTCAAACGAGTCAAACGAGTCAAGCCAGTCAAACGAGTCAAACGAGTCAATCGAGTCAAACGAGTCAAACGTCTCAAACGAGTCAAACGAGCCAAACGAGTCAAACGAGCCAAACGAGTCAAACGAGCCAAACGAGCCAAACGAGCCAAACGAGCCAAACGAGCCAAACGAGTCAAACGAGTCAAACGAGTCAAACGAGTCAAACGAGTCAAACGAGTCAAACGAGTCAAAGGAGTCAAACGAGTCAAACGAGTCAAACGAGTCAAACGAGTCAAACGAGTCAAACGTGTCAAACGAGTCAAACGAGTCAAACGAGCCAAACGAGTCAAACGAGCCAAACGAGCCAAACGAGCCAAACGAGTCAAACGAGTCAAACGAGTGAAACGAGTCAAACGAGTGAAACGGGTCGAACAGGACAATCGAGTCAAACGAGTGAAACGAGTCAAACGAGTCAAACGAGTCAAACGAGTCAAACGAGTCAAACGAGTCAAACGAGTCAAACGAGTCAATCGAGTCAAACGAGTCAAACGAGTCAAACGAGTTACTCGAGTCAATCGGGTCATGCGAGTCAAACGAGTCAAACGGGTCAAACGAGTCAAACGAGCCAAACGAGTCAAACGAGCCAAACGAGCCAAACGAGCCAAACGAGCCAAACGAGTCAAACGAGTCAAACGAGTCAAACGAGTCAAACGAGTCAAACGAGTCAAACGAGTCAAACGAGTCAAACGAGTCAAACGAGTGAAACGAGTGAAACGAGTCAAACGAGTCAAACGGGTCGAACAGGACAATCGAGTCAAACGAGTGAAACGAGTGAAACGATTGAAACGAGTGAAACGAGTCAAACGAGTGAAACGAGTCAAATGAGTGAAACGAGTGAAACGAGTCAAACGTGTCAATCGAGTCAAACGAGTCAAACGAGTCAAACGAGTTACTCGAGTCAATCGGGTCATGCGAGTCAAACGAGTCAAACGAGTCAAACGAGTCAAACGAGTCAAACGAGTCAAACGTGTCAAACGGGTCAAACGGGTCGAACGAGTGAAACGGGTCGAACAGGACAATCGAGTCAAACGAGTGAAACGAGTCAAACGACCCAAACGAGTCAAACGAGTCAAACGAGTCAAACGAGTGAAACGAGTCAAACGAGTGAAACGGGTCGAACAGGACAATCGAGTCAAACGAGTGAAACGAGTGAAACGAGTCAAAGGAGTCAAACGAGTCAAACGAGTCAAACGAGTGAAACGAGTCAAACGAGTCAAACGAGTCAATCGAGTCAAACGAGTCAAACGAGTCAAACGAGTTACTCGAGTCAATCGGGTCATGCGAGTCAAACGAGTCAAACGAGTCAAACGAGTTATACGATTCAAACGAGTCAAACGAGTCAAACGAGTCAAACGAGTCAAACGAGTCAAACGAGTCAAACGAGTCAAACGAGTCAAACGAGTCAAACGAGTCAAACGAGTCAAACGAGTCAATCGAGTCAAACGAGTCAAACGAGTCAAACGAGTCAAACGAGTCAAACGAGTCAAACGAGTCAAACGAGTCAAACGAGTCAATCGAGTCAAACGAGTCAAACGAGTCAAACGAGTCAAACGAGTCAAACGAGTCAAACGTGTCAAACGAGTCAAACGAGCCAAACGAGCCAAACGAGTCAAACGAGTCAAACGAGTCAAACGAGTCAAACGAGTCAAACGAGTCAAACGTGTTAAACGAGTCAAACGAGTCAAACGAGTCAAACGGGTCGAACAGGACAATCGAGTCAAGAGTGTTGAACGAGCCAAAAGAGTCAAACCAGTCGAATAGGACAATCGAGTCAAGAGTGTTGAACGAGCCAAACGAGTCAAACGAGTCAAACCAGTCAAACGTGTCAAACGAGTCAAACGAGTCAAACGGGTCGAACAGGACAATCGAGTCAAGCGAGTTACACGAGCCAAACGTGTCTAACGAGTCAAACGAGTCAATCGAGTCAAACGAGTCAAACCAGTCAAACGAGTCAAACGAGTCAAACGAGTCAAACGAGTCAAACGAGTCAAACGAGTCAAACGAGTCAAACGGGTCGAACAGGACAATCGAGTCAAGCGAGTTGATCGAGCCAAACGAGTCGAACGAGTCGAACGAGTCAAACGAGTCAAACGAGACGAACGGGTCAAACGGCTAGAACAGGACAATCGAGTCAAACGAGTCAAACGAGTCAAACGAGTCAAACGAGTCAATCGAGTCAAACGAGTCAATCGAGTCAAACGAGTCAAACGAGTCAAACGAGTCAAACGAGTCAAACGAGTCAAACGAGTCAAACGAGTCAAACGAGTCAAACGAGTCAAACGAGTCAAACGAGTCAATCGAGTCAAACGAGTCAATCGAGTCAAACGAGTCAAATGTGTCAAACGAGTCAAACGAGTCAAACGAGTTACTCGAGTCAATCGGGTCATGCGAGTCAAACGAGTCAAACGAGTCAAACGAGTCAAACGAGTCAAACGAGTCAATCGAGTCAAACGAGTCAAACGAGTCAAACGAGCCAAACGAGCCAAACGAGTCAAACGAGCCAAACGAGCCAAACGAGCCAAACGAGTCAAACGAGTCAAACGAGTCAAACGAGTCAAACGAGTCAAACGTGTTAAACGAGTCAAACGAGTCAAACGAGTCAAACGGGTCGAACAGGACAATCGAGTCAAGAGTGTTGAACGAGCCAAAAGAGTCAAACCAGTCGAATAGGACAATCGAGTCAAGAGTGTTGAACGAGCCAAACGAGTCAAACGAGTCAAACCAGTCAAACGTGTCAAACGAGTCAAACGAGTCGAACAGGACAATCGAGTCAAGCGGGTTGAACGGGCCAAACGAGTCAAACGAGTCTGTAAAATAATTTGAGAGAGTTTTGCCGGTGTCGTGAGAGAGGTTATGTTCAACTGAAATTCTGAATGTTATGTGTATGGTTGCACCACAATTGTCTTAATTGACAATTAATGGTCTTGAGTTGAGCAATGCTTCAATTTGTGTGAGAAGTGTGCTGAATTCCTCATATGTGAGTACTGTCTCACTGACGGTTCGCCGAAGATGATGTTTTGTGGACTTCACAACAGCTTCCCATTTGCCCCCCATGTGGGGTGCGGATGGTGGATTAAAACACCACTTAGTGTTGTCGTTGACAAGCAGCTGATTGAACTGATGATGTTCCTGTGAACCCTGAGTGAACATTTTTTTGAGAACGGCGTCCGCTCCGACGAAGTTGGTTCCACAGTCGGAGTAAAGCCGGTGTGGAATCCCTCTCCGTGAGATGAAACGCCTGTACGTTGCTATGAATCCTTCTGTGGAATAGTCTGTCACCAGCTCCAAGTGAACAGCTTATGTAGTGAGGCAAACGAACACGCAGATCCAGCCCTTGTGAGTCTTGGCGCCTCGCCCTTTCCACGTCTTGAGAGTGATTGGACCAGCATAGTCGAGTCCAGTGTGAGTAAATGGTTGTGAGGGTGTGACTCGTGAAAGAGGTAGTTGGCCCATCGGCTGATGGGCACGGATCCTCCTTTGCCGAGCACACACAACACAACGTAGTACATGAGACTTCACTTGAGCTCGTCCTCCGATGATCCAATAATTTTGTCTGATGTGAGCGAGCGTGAGCTGAGTTCCACCATGAAGAGTGGCTTTAGGAGCATGATCTATAATCAGATGAGACAGACGTGAGTGGCGAGGTAATATTGTTGGGTGCTTACTTCCATAACTCATGTAAGCGTTGGAGCATTCTCAATTCATGATTGAAATAGAGGGCTTGCGTGGCCGTGATCCAAAAGATCCTGGCCCTCTCGAGGTCCTCTGGAGATAGAGCAATGATTGACAATGAGATTGTCGATCCCTTCAGTTTGGAGAGAATTCTGAAACAAACTGATGTAATGCGAATGAGCTTGTTAAGAGAGGAGTATTTGTAGATGAGATCCCAGTGGTATTTGATTTCTTTAACGTTGAGCAGAGTGGCGATGCCAGGACGAGCCTCTAGTGCACTCGAGTCGTCCTTCAATGATGATTGAGATGGCCATGAGTCACTGGGTTGAGAAAGCCATGGTGGTCCCGTCCACCATAGCTGGTGATGTTCAAGCTGAGATGTTGTTAAGCCTCTTGGGGCGCAGTCCGCTGGATTAGATGTTCCTGGAACGTGTCTCCATTGAGCTTTTGGGGTGAGTTCTTGAATTTGAGCGACACGATTCCTGACGTAGTCCTTCCAACGTGATGCGTGAGATTTGACCCATATGAGTGTCACTTGAGAATCCGTCCACAGATTGGTAGCAGCAATATTGAGCTGAAGAGTAGCTTGAACATACTTTGTGAGCTTTGCAAGCATTAATGCTGCAGTAAGCTCGAGCCTTGGGATGGTGAGCTTCTTGAGTGGTGCTACCTTTGTCTTGGAGCACGCTAGTGTCGACACTTTGAGATTTGTGGACGGTGATGTGACGGTAATGTAAATTACCGCTGCCATGGCGAGTTGAGAGGCATCAGAGAATCCATGTAATTCCACTGTTGAGTTGGAAAAGGTGTTGAACCACCTTGGAATCGAAAGCCTGGCCAGGCCTGTGAGATCTTCTCTGATGTCGAGCCAATGAGCTGTGACTTGGGATGGCAGTGGATCATCCCAACTAAGTTTGTGTAGCCATAACTCTTGCAACAATGTTTTTGCCCGAATTATGACTGGTGATAAAAAGCCTAGTGGATCAAATAGTTGAGCTACTTCTGAGAGGATGAGGCGTTTAGAGAGCTTTGAGTTCGAGCTTGATTTTGTTGAAAATGAAAAGTTGTCGTTGAGAACATTCCAATGTAATCCGAGAATTTTGGTCTTGCAGTCGTCAAGTGATACTATAGAGCCATGGGCTCTTGAGACGTGAGAGATTGATTCAAGCAATGGGGGGTGCGTAGAATGCCACTTGGCAAGTGGAAAACCTCCCTCGTTGCACAGGTCTTTTAATTGTTGAGCTATTGCAATGAGTGTCTCACCTGTGTCGGCGCCGCCAAAGATGTCGTCAACATATGGCCTTCCGATGGCCTTCGTCTTCCACCAATTGAAGTAGTGAGCGTACCGCCAGGAATGGAGCAGCCTTCGTCCCATATGTTACTGTGGTGAGCTTGTAGGGCACCTCTCTGCCTTCTTCATGAATCCACAGCACTCTTTGCAGATCCTGATCATCTACATGCACCTTGACTTGTCGATACATCTTAGTGACATCCGTGACGAAGATGTATTTGTGTTGACGAATCCAAAGCTGAACGTCAGTGATGTTGAGGAGTAGATTAGCACCAGTATGCATGAGGTCGTTGACCGAGTGCCCCGACGTTGTCGGGCTTGAGCCATTGAACACGACTCTCAATTTTGTGGTTTGACTATCGGCCTTGAATACTCCATGATGAGGAAGATAAAAGATTGAGTGAGTATTAGGTGAAATGAATGGTGCCCTCACCATGTGATGAAGCTCCTCATATTCCCGCATGAAGCCTTGATAGAGATCGCGATATTCACAGTCTCGGTTGAGCTTGTTGAGTGTACGCTTCAAGCACGCATGAGCTGTTTGGTATGAGTTGCCCAGCAGTTGAGGAGATGATTTGAGCGGGATGCGTACGATGTTCCGTCCTGTTGGGTCACGGGTGTGGGTCGCTCGAAAGTGATCCTCACACTCCTTTTCAACATGGGTGAGTTGATCAGGTGATTCCATGGGAAGTTCTTCTTGGACCCAAAACTTCGACAATAGATCTTGTATTGCCTTATCACTGTGGTGCACAACGGCAGAATGATGTGAAGTGGAGAATTGAGCAGAGTTCACAGTGACTGGTCCCAGAATGAGCCACCCAAACATTGATAACTGGGCAATTGGCATTGAGGGGTCTCCTTTACGGAGGTTGGGTTTGACGATTTGTCCATACGTATCAGCGCCGATCACAATGTCGATGGGCCTTGATGTGAGAAAATCTGGATCAGCCAAGTTGATGCCGTCGAGATGTGGCCAGTCTTGACGAGGCGCTTCAACTGATGGCAAATTTGACGTCAACGCCCTGAGTATGTGAGCTTGGATGTTTACCATTGAGTTGTTGTAATTTGAACGCAATATGATCAACACGACTCCCCGAGTCTGAGTTGATTCGCTTCCTCCAATGCCACTGATTGAAATGGATGAGTGAATGCGTTGAATCCTGAGTTGAGTAACGATATCCTCCTTAATGAAGGTGAGCTCGGAACCTGAATCGATGAGCATTCGAACAGGTGCTGAGAACACAGGTGAGATGAGCTGTGCGTTGGCTGTTGCCAACAGCGTGGTTGAGAATGATGAGAAGTGAGCCTTGGTTGAGTGTGAGAAGAATTATCGACCTGTTGAGCGTGAGCGAAAGTGAGTGGTTGAGAATGAGGAGGTGACGACTGCACCGACGTCTCAATGATGATGAGTCTCCTCTGTGTCTTTCACTTCGGTATGAGGTGTCCCTTGAGACGATGAGGTTGTGGGAGTGTTGAGAGATTCTTGATGAGGTGGTTTTTTCTCCACGTGCAACATCGTGTGGTGCTTGGCGCCGCACGTCTTGCACCGATGAGCAGACATGCAATCATCTGTCTGGTGTCTCCCACAACAGTTGCGACACAGTGAGTATTGAGTGACGAACCTTCGTCGACGCTCAACTGATTTTTCTCTAAATTCGGGACACATCACCACAAAGTGGTCTCCATAGCAACAGTCGCAAGGGTAAGTCGCATTCTTGAGAATACTCTTGGGTTGCGTTGAGACGTGAGCTGCTCCCTTCCGTTGAGTCTGATGGCTTGAGTGAGGGGTAGAAACCGTTGGCTTCTTGGACTGTTTTGTTTGAGCCGCTGCCTCAAGCCTTTCAAGTGCCACCGCCTTCGCTTCGACAAAGCTCACCAAGTCTTCGAAGCGAGGGTACTCGGTGGCCTTTCCCACTGACGTCTCCGATGCCTCCCTGGTGTTTTTATCGAGGCAGGCGGTGGCTCGATGAACCAGGAGACTGTTAAACATGTCCTGCGCTGCATTCAATGCTTCTAGAGAAGTCTTCACCTTGGTGACAATGGCCATCAGGTCATTGAGGCATTGTGAGTTTTGTGATGCGATTGGCGGAAGGGTGAGTAGTTTATCAAGCTGCTCCTCGATGAGGACTCGCTTGTTTGAGAACCGCCTCGTGAGATAATCCCAGCAAGCCTGGAATGAGTCGCCTCTGAGCGGATAGTTACTCACGTAACGCTCCGGCTCACCACTGAGACTTGATCTTAAGTAGTGTAGCCTGTCGATCTCCATGAGCTGCTGATCCTTTATTATGAGTGATGTAAAGAGCTCGCTGTAATGCGGCCACTCCACATAGGTGGCTGAGAATGTTGGCAGCGCTATGACCGGCAGCTTCGAGGCGCGAGACTGAGATGAGGTTGCTGGCTCGATGACCTGTTGAGCTGGTTTTGGGAACGACTCCCTGAGTCGACTGAGCGAGCGTTTGATGGTGAGTACCAGCTTCGACTCCTGCACCATGAGTTTGGAGGCGAAGTAATCATGATCCAGACACTTCACCGGCCACGTCATCTCAAAATGCTCATGTTCTGCTACGAAAGCTTTATGAACTTCCTCCACTTGTTCCAGGAGGAGTTGTACCTCGTCGAGGGATGTTAAATGAGCCTGTTGAGGCAAGTCAGACTGAATGTCCTGTAGAGTCTCAAATCTACAAACCTGCGATCGTGCCTTGAGAATGAGCTCTGCAGGCACAGTTGATGGTGATGATGATCGTGTCGACTTGTGCGGTGCAGGAGCGTCCGTTGGAATAGTGAGTGTAGTTGTTGGGCTCGGCGAGCCTGGTCTCGACGTCGACCCTGATTTTGAGGTTGACTCATCGCCAGCCATGGTGAGCGTTGAGCGGTGAGCGTTGAGCGGTGAGCACTGCACGCACTACACTATCCGGCTCGAAGGACCACAATGTAAAATAATTTGAGAGAGTTTTGCCGGTGTCGTGAGAGAGGTTATGTTCAACTGAAAGTCTGAATGTTATGTGTATGGTTGCACCACAATTGTCTTAATTTTATTCACGTCACAGAATTGGATACAGGTTATGAGAAAGTGTGCAGTGCATGCACATGAGCAAAAGATGAGAATTAATGTCTTGAGAAACTGGCCGCGTTGGCCACGTGGTGGTTCACACGCGCGACCTACCACAATCGATCTTTTGATCACGAGAGTGAGAAATTTGATTGGAGAAAATGAGCAGTGATGAGAGAATGACTTGAGTTAATAATTTTAACGTCTGAGATGATAATCCACCCGTTAACAATATCCGTTGCAAAAACCACGAGACTGACTATTACACGTTGTGAATACGAATACATGATCAAGATGGATGATCGCGTCTTCCCGCAGTTTGACTGATGTGGAGACGCCTGATTGGTTGTTGAGCTACGCGACATGATAGTGATCAGAATATCGATTGTGGATCCGCCATGAGCGCTGCGCCCGGGAGGTGCTGCTGAGATCATGAGAGTGGTGGAGTGAGGTACTAGTTGAATTTCCAACAGAGTCAAACGAGTCAAATGGGTCAAACGGGTCGAACAGGACAATCGAGTCAAGCGAGTTAAACGAGTCAAACGAGTAACACGAGGCAAACGTGTCAAACGGGTCACACGGGTCGAACAAGACAATCGAGTCAAACGAGTCAAACGCGTCAAACGAGTCAATCGAGTCAAACGGGTCAAACGAGTCAAACGAATGAAACGAGTCAAACGAGTCAAACGAGTCAATCGAGTCAAACGGGTCGAACAGGACAATCGAGTCAAGCGAGTTAAACGAGTCAAACGAGTCACAAGAGGCAAACGTGTCAAACGGGTCAAACGGGTCGAACAGGACAATCGAGTCAAACGAGTCAAACGAGTCAAACGAGTCAAACGAGTCAAACGAGTCAAACGAGTCAAACGAGTCAAACGAGTCAAACGAGTCAAACGAGTCAAACGAGTCAAACGAGTCAAACGAGTCAAACGAGTCAAACGAGTCAAACGAGTCAAACGAGTCAAACGAGTCAAACGAGTCAAACGAGTCAAACGAGTCAAACGAGTCAAGCGAGTCAAACGAGTCAAACGAGTCAAACGAGTCAAACGAGTCAAACGAGTCAAACGAGTCAAACGAGTCAATCGAGTCAAACGAGTCAAACGAGTTACTCGAGTCAATCGGGTCAAGCGAGTCAAACGAGTCAAACGAGTCAAACGAGTCAAACGACTCAAACGAGTCAAACGACTCAAACGAGTCAAACGAGCCAAACGAGTCAAACGAGCCAAACGAGTCAAACGAGCCAAACGAGTCAAACGAGCCAAACGAGTCAAACGAGTCAAACGAGTCAAACGAAGCAAACGAGTCTAACGAGTCAAACGAGTCAAACGAGTCAAACGAGTCAAACGAGTCAAACGAGTCAAACGAGTCAAACGAGTCAAACGAGTCAAACGAGTCAAACGAGTCAAACGAGTCAAACGAGTCAAACGAGTCAAACGAGTCAAACGAGTCAAACGAGTCAAACGAGTCAAACGAGTCAAACGAGTCAAACGAGTCAAACGAGTCAAACGAGTCAAACGAGTCAAACGAGTCAAACGAGTCAAACGAGTCAAACGAGTCAAACGAGTCAAACGAGTCAAGCGAGTCAAACGAGTCAAACGAGTCAAACGAGTCAAACGAGTCAAACGAGTCAAACGAGTCAAACGAGTCAAACGAGTCAAACGAGTCAAACGAGTCAAACGAGTCAAACGAGTCAAACGAGTCAAACGAGTCAAACGAGTCAAACGAGTCAAACGAGTCAAACGAGTCAAACGAGTCAAACGAGTCAAACGAGTCAAACGAGTCAAACGGGTCAAACGTGTCAAACGGGTCAAACGGGTCGAACAGGACAATCGAGTCAAACGAGTCAAACGAGTCAAGCGAGTCAAACGAGTCAAACGAGTCAAACGAGTCAAACGAGTCAAACGAGTCAAACGAGTCAAACGAGTCAAACGAGTCAAACGAGTCAAACGAGTCAAACGAGTCAAACGAGTCAAACGAGTCAAACGAGTCAAACGAGTCAAACGAGTCAAACGAGTCAAACGAGTCAAACGAGTCAAACGAGTCAAACGAGTCAAACGAGTCAAACGAGTCAAACGAGTCAAACGAGTCAAACGAGTCAAACGAGTCAAACGAGTCAAACGAGTCAAACGAGTCAAACGAGTCAAACGAGTCAAACGAGTCAAACGAGTCAAACGAGTCAAACGAGTCAAACGAGTCAAACGAGTCAAACGAGTCAAACGAGTCAAACGAGTCAAACGAGTCAAACGAGTCAAACGAGTCAAACGAGTCAAACGAGTCAAACGAGTCAAACGAGTCAAACGAGTCAAACGAGTCAAACTAGTCAAACGAGTCAAACGAGTCAAACGTGTCAAAAGGGTCAAAAATGGTCGAACGAGTGAAACGGGTCGAACAGGACAATCGAGTCAAACGAGTCAAACGAGTCAAACGAGTCAAACGAGTCAAACGAGTCAAACGAGTCAAACGAGTCAAACGAGTCAAACGAGTCAAACGAGTCAAACGAGTCAAACGAGTCAAACGAGTCAAACGAGTCAAACGAGTCAAACGAGTCAAACGAGTCAAACGAGTCTAACGAGTCAAACGAGTCAAACGAGTCAAACGAGTCAAACGAGTCAAACGAGTCAAACGAGTCAAACGAGTCAAACGAGTCAAACGAGTCAAACGAGTCAAACGAGTCAAACGAGTCAAACGAGTCAAACGAGTCAAACGAGTCAAACGAGTCAAACGAGTCAAACGAGTCAAACGAGTCAAACGAGTCAAACGAGTCAAACGAGTCAAACGAGTCAAACGAGTCAAACGAGTCAAACGAGTCAAACGAGTCAAACGAGTCAAACGAGTCAAACGAGTCAAACGAGTCAAACGAGTCAAACGAGTCAAACGAGTCAAACGAGTCAAACGAGTCAAACGAGTCAAACGAGTCAAACGAGTCAAACGAGTCAAACGAGTCAAACGAGTCAAACGAGTCAAACGAGTCAAACGAGTCAAACGAGTCAAACGAGTCAAACGAGTCAAACGAGTCAAACGAGTCAAACGAGTCAAACGAGTCAAACGAGTCAAACGAGTCAAACGAGTCAAACGAGTCAAACGAGTCAAACGAGTCAAACGAGTCAAACGAGTCAAACGAGTCAAACGAGTCAAACGAGTCAAACGAGTCAAACGAGTCAAACGAGTCAAACGAGTCAAACGAGTCAAACGAGTCAAACGAGTCAAACGAGTCAAACGAGTCAAACGAGTCAAACGAGTCAAACGAGTCAAACGAGTCAAACGAGTCAAACGAGTCAAACGAGTCAAACGAGTCAAACGAGTCAAACGAGTCAAACGAGTCAAACGAGTCAAACGAGTCAAAGGAGTGAAACGAGTCAAACGAGTCAAACGAGTCAAACGAGTCAATCGAGTCAAACGAGTCAAACGAGTCAAACGAGTCAAACGAGTTACTCGAGTCAATCGGGTCAAGCGAGTCAAACGAGTCAAACGAGTTATACGAGTCAAACGAGTCAAACGAGTCAAACGAGTCAAACGAGTCAAACGAGTCAAACGAGTCAAACGAGTCAAACGAGTCAAACGAGTCAAACGAGTCAAACGAGTCAAACGAGTCAAACGAGTCAAACGAGTCAAACGAGTCAAACGAGTCAAACGAGTCAAACGAGTCAAACGAGTCAAACGAGTCAAACGAGTCAAACGAGTCAAACGAGTCAAACGAGTCAAACGAGTCAAACGAGTCAAACGAGTCAAACGAGTCAAACGAGTCAAACGAGTCAAACGAGTCAAACGAGTCAAACGAGTCAAACGAGTCAAACGAGTCAAACGAGTCAAACGAGTCAAACGAGTCAAACGAGTCAAACGAGTCAAACGAGTCAAACGAGTCAAACGAGTCAAACGAGTCAAACGAGTCAAACGAGTCAAACGAGTCAAACGAGTCAAACGAGTCAAACGAGTCAAACGAGTCAAACGAGCCAAACGAGTCAAACGAGTCAATCGAGTCAAACGACTCAAACGAGTCAAACGAGCCAAACGAGTCAAACGAGCCAAACGAGTCAAACGAGCCAAACGAGTCAAACGAGCCAAACGAGCCAAACGAGCCAAACGAGCCAAACGAGCCAAACGAGCCAAACGAGCCAAACGAGTCAAACGAGTCAAACGAGTCAAACGAGTCAAACGAGTCAAACGAGTCAAACGAGTCAAACGAGTCAAACGAGTCAAACGAGTCAAACGAGTCAAACGAGTCAAACGAGTCAAACGAGTCAAACGAGTCAAACGAGTCAAACGAGTCAAACGAGTCAAACGAGTCAAACGTGTCAAACGGGTCAAACGGGTCGAACGAGTGAAACGGGTCGAACAGGACAATCGAGTCAAACGAGTCAAACGAGTCAAACGAGTCAAACGAGTCAAACGACCCAAACGAGTCAAACGAGTCAAACGAGTCAAACGAGTCAAACGAGTGAAACGAGTCAAACGAGTGAAACGGGTCGAACAGGACAATCGAGTCAAACGAGTGAAACGAGTGAAACGAGTCAAACGAGTCAAACGAGTCAAACGAGTCAAACGAGTGAAACGAGTCAAACGAGTGAAACGAGTCAAACGAGTCAAACGAGTCAATCGAGTCAAACGAGTCAAACGAGTCAAACGAGTTACTCGAGTCAATCGGGTCAAGCGAGTCAAACGAGTCAAACGAGTCAAACGAGTTATACGATTCAAACGAGTCAAACGAGTCAAACGAGTCAAACGAGTCAAACGAGTCAAACAAGTCAAACGAGTCAAACGAGTCAAACGAGTCAAACGAGTCAAACGAGTCAAACGAGTCAAACGAGTCAAACGAGTCAAACGAGTCAAACGAGTCAAACGAGTCAAACGAGTCAAACGAGTCAAACGAGTCAAACGAGTCAAACGAGTCAAACGAGTCAAACGAGTCAAACGAGTCAAACGAGTCAAACGTTTCAAACGCGTCAAACGAGTCAAACGAGTCAAACGAGTCAAACGAGTCAAACGAGTCAAACGAGTCCAACGAGTCAAACGAGTCAAACGTGTCAAACGGGTCAAACGGGTCGAACGAGTGAAACGGGTCGAACAGGACAATCGAGTCAAACGAGTGAAACGAGTCAAACGACCCAAACGAGTCAAACGAGTCAAACGAGTCAAACGAGTCAAACGAGTCCAACGAGTCAAACGAGTCAAACGAGTCAAACGAGTCAAACGAGTCAAACGAGTCAAACGAGTCAAACGAGTCAAACGAGTCCAACGAGTCAAACGAGTCATACGATTCAAACGAGTCAAACGAGTCAAACGAGTCAAACGAGTCAAACGAGTCAAACGAGTCAAACGAGTCAAACGAGTCAAACGAGTCAAACGAGTCCAACGAGTCAAACGAGTCAAACGAGTCAAACGAGTCAAACGAGTCAAACGAGTCAAACGAGTCAAACGCGTCAAACGAGTCAAACGAGTCAAACGAGTCAAACGAGTCAAACGAGTCAAACGAGTCCAACGAGTCAAACGAGTCAAACGAGTCAAACGAGTCAAACGAGTCAAACGAGTCAAACGAGTCAAACGAGTCAAACGAGTCCAACGAGTCAAACGAGTCATACGATTCAAACGAGTCAAACGAGTCAAACGAGTCAAACGAGTCAAACGAGTCAAACGAGTCAAACGAGTCAAACGAGTCAAACGAGTCAAACGAGTCAAACGAGTCAAACGAGTCAAACGAGTCAAACGAGTCAAACGAGTCAAACGAGTCAAACGAGTCAAACGAGTCAAACGAGTCAAACGAGTCAAACGAGTCAAACGAGTCAAACGAGTCAAACGAGTCAAACGAGTCAAACGAGTCAAACGAGTCAAACGAGTCAAACGAGTCAAACGAGTCAAACGAGTCAAACGAGTCAAACGAGTCAAACGAGTCAAACGAGTCAAACGAGTCAAACGAGTCAAACGAGTCAAACGAGTCAAACGAGTCAAACGAGTCAAACGAGTCAAACGAGTCAAACGAGTCAAACGAGTCAAACGAGTCAAACGAGTCAAACGAGTCAAACGAGTCAAACGAGTCAAACGAGTCAAACGAGTCAAACGAGTCAAACGAGTCAAACGAGTCAAACGAGTCAAACGAGTCAAACGAGTCAAACGAGTCAAACGAGTCAAACGAGTCAAACGAGTCAAACGAGTCAAACGAGTCAAACGAGTCAAACGAGTCAAACGAGTCAAACGAGTCAAACGAGTCAAACGAGTCAAACGAGTCAAACGAGTCAAACGAGTCAAACGAGTCAAACGAGTCAAACGAGTCAAACGAGTCAAACGAGTCAAACGAGTCAAACGAGTCAAACGAGTCAAACGAGTCAAACGAGTCAAACGAGTCAAACGAGTCAAACGAGTCAAACGAGTCAAACGAGTCAAACGAGTCAAACGAGTCAAACGAGTCAAACGAGTCAAACGAGCCAAACGAGTCAAACGAGTCAATCGAGTCAAACGACTCAAACGAGTCAAACGAGCCAAACGAGTCAAACGAGCCAAACGAGTCAAACGAGCCAAACGAGTCAAACGAGCCAAACGAGCCAAACGAGCCAAACGAGCCAAACGAGCCAAACGAGCCAAACGAGCCAAACGAGTCAAACGAGTCAAACGAGTCAAACGAGTCAAACGAGTCAAACGAGTCAAACGAGTCAAACGAGTCAAACGAGTCAAACGAGTCAAACGAGTCAAACGAGTCAAACGAGTCAAACGAGTCAAACGAGTCAAACGAGTCAAACGAGTCAAACGAGTCAAACGAGTCAAACGAGTCAAACGAGTCAAACGTGTCAAACGGGTCAAACGGGTCGAACGAGTGAAACGGGTCGAACAGGACAATCGAGTCAAACGAGTCAAACGAGTCAAACGAGTCAAACGAGTCAAACGACCCAAACGAGTCAAACGAGTCAAACGAGTCAAACGAGTCAAACGAGTGAAACGAGTCAAACGAGTGAAACGGGTCGAACAGGACAATCGAGTCAAACGAGTGAAACGAGTGAAACGAGTCAAACGAGTCAAACGAGTCAAACGAGTCAAACGAGTGAAACGAGTCAAACGAGTGAAACGAGTCAAACGAGTCAAACGAGTCAAACGAGTCAAACGAGTCAAACGAGTCAAACGAGTTACTCGAGTCAATCGGGTCAAGCGAGTCAAACGAGTCAAACGAGTCAAACGAGTTATACGATTCAAACGAGTCAAACGAGTCAAACGAGTCAAACGAGTCAAACGAGTCAAACAAGTCAAACGAGTCAAACGAGTCAAACGAGTCAAACGAGTCAAACGAGTCAAACGAGTCAAACGAGTCAAACGAGTCAAACGAGTCAAACGAGTCAAACGAGTCAAACGAGTCAAACGAGTCAAACGAGTCAAACGAGTCAAACGAGTCAAACGAGTCAAACGAGTCAAACGTTTCAAACGCGTCAAACGAGTCAAACGAGTCAAACGAGTCAAACGAGTCAAACGAGTCAAACGAGTCCAACGAGTCAAACGAGTCAAACGTGTCAAACGGGTCAAACGGGTCGAACGAGTGAAACGGGTCGAACAGGACAATCGAGTCAAACGAGTGAAACGAGTCAAACGACCCAAACGAGTCAAACGAGTCAAACGAGTCAAACGAGTCAAACGAGTCCAACGAGTCAAACGAGTCAAACGAGTCAAACGAGTCAAACGAGTCAAACGAGTCAAACGAGTCAAACGAGTCAAACGAGTCCAACGAGTCAAACGAGTCATACGATTCAAACGAGTCAAACGAGTCAAACGAGTCAAACGAGTCAAACGAGTCAAACGAGTCAAACGAGTCAAACGAGTCAAACGAGTCAAACGAGTCAAACGAGTCAAACGAGTCCAACGAGTCAAACGAGTCAAACGAGTCAAACGAGTCAAACGAGTCAAACGAGTCAAACGAGTCAAACGCGTCAAACGAGTCAAACGAGTCAAACGAGTCAAACGAGTCAAACGAGTCAAACGAGTCCAACGAGTCAAACGAGTCAAACGAGTCAAACGAGTCAAACGAGTCAAACGAGTCAAACGAGTCAAACGAGTCAAACGAGTCCAACGAGTCAAACGAGTCATACGATTCAAACGAGTCAAACGAGTCAAACGAGTCAAACGAGTCAAACGAGTCAAACGAGTCAAACGAGTCAAACGAGTCAAACGAGTCAAACGAGTCAAACGAGTCAAACGAGTCAAACGAGTCAAACGAGTCAAACGAGTCAAACGAGTCAAACGAGTCAAACGAGTCAAACGAGTCAAACGAGTCAAACGAGTCAAACGAGTCAAACGAGTCAAACGAGTCAAACGAGTCAAACGAGTCAAACGAGTCAAACGAGTCAAACGAGTCAAACGAGTCAAACGAGTCAAACGAGTCAAACGAGTCAAACGAGTCAAACGAGTCAAACGAGTCAAACGAGTCAAACGAGTCAAACGAGTCAAACGAGTCAAACGAGTCAAACGAGTCAAACGAGTCAAACGAGTCAAACGAGTCAAACGAGTCAAACGAGTCAAACGAGTCAAACGAGTCAAACGAGTCAAACGAGTCAAACGAGTCAAACGAGTCAAACGAGTCAAACGAGTCAAACGAGTCAAACGAGTCAAACGAGTCAAACGAGTCAAACGAGTCAAACGAGTCAAACGAGTCAAACGAGTCAAACGAGTCAAACGAGTCAAACGAGTCAAACGAGTCAAACGAGTCAAACGAGTCAAACGAGTCAAACGAGTCAAACGAGTCAAACGTGTCAAACGGGTCAAACGGGTCGAACGAGTGAAACGGGTCGAACAGGACAATCGAGTCAAACGAGTGAAACGAGTCAAACGACCCAAACGAGTCAAACGAGTCAAACGAGTCAAACGAGTCAAACGAGTCAAGCGAGTCAAACGAGTCAAACGAGTGAAACGAGTCAAACGAGTCAAACGAGTCAAACGAGTCAAACGAGTCAAACGAGTCAAACGAGTCAAACGAGTCAAACGAGTCAATCGAGTCAAACGAGTCAAACGAGTCAAACGAGTTACTCGAGTCAATCGGGTCAAGCGAGTCAAACGAGTCAAACGAGTCAAACGAGTCAAACGAGTCAAACGAGTCAAACGAGCCAAACGAGTCAAACGAGCCAAACGAGTCAAACGAGCCAAACGAGCCAAACGAGCCAAACGAGTCAAACGAGCCAAACGAGTCAAACGAGTCAAACGAGTCAAACGAGTCAAACGAGTCAAACGAAGCAAACGAGTCTAACGAGTCAAACGAGTCAAACGAGTCAAACGAGTCAAACGAGTCAAACGAGTCAAACGAGTCAAACGAGTCAAACGAGTCAAACGAGTCAAACGAGTCAAACGAGTCAAACGAGTCAAACGAGTCAAACGAGTCAAACGAGTCAAACGAGTCAAACGAGTCAAACGAGTCAAACGAGTCAAACGAGTCAAACGAGTCAAACGAGTCAAACGAGTCAAACGAGTCAAACGAGTCAAACGAGTCAAACGAGTCAAACGAGTCAAACGAGTCAAACGAGTCAAACGAGTCAAACGAGTCAAACGAGTCAACCGAGTCAAGCGAGTCAAACGAGTCAAACGAGTCAAACGAGTCAAACGAGTCAAACGAGTCAAACGAGTCAAACGAGTCAAACGAGTCAAACGAGTCAAACGAGTCAAACGAGTCAAACGAGTCAAACGAGTCAAACGAGTCAAACGAGTCAAACGAGGCAAACGAGTCAAACGAGTCAAACGAGTCAAACGAGTCAAACGAGTCAAACGAGTCAAACGAGTCAAACGAGTCAAACGAGTCAAACGAGTCAAACGAGTCAAACGAGTCAAACGAGTCAAACGAGTCAAACGAGTCAAACGAGTCAAACGAGTCAAACGAGTCAAACGAGTCAAACGAGTCAAACGAGTCAAACGAGTCAAACGAGTCAAACGAGTCAAACGAGTCAAACGAGTCAAACGAGTCAAACGAGTCAAACGAGTCAAACGAGTCAAACGAGTCAAACGAGACAAACGAGTCAAACGAGTCAAACGAGTCAAACGAGTCAAACGAGTCAAACGAGTCAAACGAGTCAAACGAGTCAAACGAGTCAAACGAGTCAAACGAGTCAAACGAGTCAAACGAGTCAAACGAGTCAAACGAGTCAAACGAGTCAAACGAGTCAAACGAGTCAAACGAGTCAAACGAGTCAAACGAGTCAAACGAGTGAAACGGGTCGAACAGGACAATCGAGTCAAACGAGTGAAACGAGTCAAACGACCCAAACGAGTCAAACGAGTCAAACGAGTCAAACGAGTGAAACGAGTCAAACGAGTGAAACGGGTCGAACAGGACAATCGAGTCAAACAAGTGAAACGAGTGAAACGAGTCAAACGAGTCAAACGAGTCAAACGAGTCAAACGAGTCAAACGAGTCAAACGAGTCAAACGAGTCAAACGAGTCAAACGAGTCAAACGAGTCAAACGAGTCAAACGAGTCAAACGAGTCAAACGAGTCAAACGAGTCAAACGAGTCAAACGAGTCAAACGAGTCAAACGAGTCAAACGAGTCAAACGAGTCAAACGAGTCAAACGAGTCAAACGAGTCAAACGAGTCAAACGAGTCAAACGAGTCAAACGAGTCAAACGAGTCAAACGAGTCAAACGAGTCAAACGAGTCAAACGAGTCAAACGAGTCAAACGAGTCAAACGAGTCAAACGAGTCAAACGAGTCAAACGAGTCAAACGAGTCAAACGAGTCAAACGAGTCAAACGAGTCAAACGAGTCAAACGAGTCAAACGAGTCAAACGAGTCAAACGAGTCAAACGAGTCCAACGAGTCAAACGAGTCAAACGAGTCAAACGAGTCAAACGAGTCAAACGAGTCAAACGAGTCAAACGAGTCAAACGAGTCAAACGAGTCAAACGAGTCAAACGAGTCAAACGAGTCAAACGAGTCAAACGAGTCAAACGAGTCAAACGAGTCAAACGAGTCAAACGAGTCAAACGAGTCAAACGAGTCAAACGAGTCAAACGAGTCAAACGAGTCAAACGAGTCAAACGAGTCAAACGAGTCAAACGAGTCAAACGAGTCAAACGAGTCAAACGAGACAAACGAGTCAAACGAGTCAAACGAGTCAAACGAGTCAAACGAGTCAAACGAGTCAAACGAGTCAAACGAGTCAAACGAGTCAAACGAGTCAAACGAGTCAAACGAGTCAAACGAGTCAAACGAGTCAAACGAGTCAAACGAGTCAAACGAGTCAAACGAGTCAAACGAGTCAAACGAGTCAAACGAGTCAAACGAGTCAAACGAGTCAAACGAGTCAAACGAGTCAAACGAGTCAAACGAGTCAAACGAGTCAAACGAGTCAAACGAGTCAAACGAGTCAAACGAGTCAAACGAGTCAAACGAGTCAAACGAGTCAAACGAGTCAAACGAGTCAAACGAGTCAAACGAGTCAAACGAGTCAAACGAGTCAAACGAGTCAAACGAGTCAAACGAGTCAAACGAGTCAAACGAGTCAAACGAGTCAAACGAGTCAAACGAGTCAAACGAGTCAAACGAGTCAAACGAGTCAAACGAGTCAAACGAGTCAAACGAGTCAAACGAGTCAAACGAGTCAAACGAGTCAAACGAGTCAAACGAGTCAAACGAGCCAAACGAGTCAAACGAGTCAAACGAGTCAAACGAGTCAAACGAGTCAAACGAGTCAAACGAGTCAAACGAGTCAAACGAGTCAAACGAGTCAAACGAGTCAAACGAGTCAAACGAGTCAAACGAGTCAAACGAGTCAAACGAGTCAAACGAGTCAAACGAGTCAAACGTGTCAAACGGGTCAAACGGGTCGAACGAGTGAAACGGGTCGAACAGGACAATCGAGTCAAACGAGTCAAACGAGTCAAACGACCCAAACGAGTCAAACGAGTCAAACGAGTCAAACGAGTCAAACGAGTGAAACGAGTCAAACGAGTGAAACGGGTCGAACAGGACAATCGAGTCAAACGAGTGAAACGAGTGAAACGAGTCAAACGAGTCAAACGAGTCAAACGAGTCAAACGAGTCAAACGAGTCAAACGAGTGAAACGAGTCAAACGAGTGAAACGAGTCAAACGAGTCAAACGAGTCAATCGAGTCAAACGAGTCAAACGAGTCAAACGAGTTACTCGAGTCAATCGGGTCAAGCGAGTCAAACGAGTCAAACGAGTCAAACGAGTTATACGATTCAAACGAGTCAAACGAGTCAAACGAGTCAAACGAGTCAAACGAGTCAAACGAGTCAAACGAGTCAAACGAGTCAAACGAGTCAAACGAGTCAAACGAGTCAAACGAGTCAAACGAGTCAAACGAGTCAAACGAGTCAAACGTTTCAAACGCGTCAAACGAGTCAAACGAGTCAAACGAGTCAAACGAGTCAAACGAGTCAAACGAGTCCAACGAGTCAAACGAGTCAAACGTGTCAAACGGGTCAAACGGGTCGAACGAGTGAAACGGGTCGAACAGGACAATCGAGTCAAACGAGTGAAACGAGTCAAACGACCCAAACGAGTCAAACGAGTCAAACGAGTCAAACGAGTGAAACGGGTCGAACGAGTCAAACGAGTGAAACGGGTCGAACAGGACAATCGAGTCAAACGAGTGAAACGAGTGAAACGAGTCAAACGAGTCAAACGAGTCAAACGAGTCAAACGAGTCAAACGAGTGAAACGAGTCAAACGAGTCGAACGAGTCAATCGAGTCAAACGAGTCAAACGAGTCAAACGAGTTACTCGAGTCAATCGGGTCAAGCGAGTCAAACGAGTCAAACGAGTCAAACGAGTTACTCGAGCCAAGCGAGCCAAGCGAGCCAAGCGAGCCAAGCGAGCCAAGCGAGCCAAGCGAGCCAAACGAGCCAAACGAGTCAAACGAGCCAAACGAGTCAAACGAGCCAAACGAGTCAAACGAGTCAAACGAGTCAAACGAGTCAAACGAGTCAAACGAGTCAAACGAGTCAAACGAGTCAAACGAGTCAAACGCGTCAAACGAGTCAAACGAGTCAAACGAGTCAAACGAGTCAAACGAGTCAAACGAGTCCAACGAGTCAAACGAGTCAAACGAGTCAAACGAGTCAAACGAGTCAAACGAGTCAAACGAGTCAAACGAGTCAAACGAGTCCAACGAGTCAAACGAGTCATACGATTCAAACGAGTCAAACGAGTCAAACGAGTCAAACGAGTCAAACGAGTCAAACGAGTCAAACGAGTCAAACGAGTCAAACGAGTCAAACGAGTCAAACGAGTCAAACGAGTCAAACGAGTCAAACGAGTCAAACGAGTCAAACGAGTCAAACGAGTCAAACGAGTCAAACGAGTCAAACGAGTCAAACGAGTCAAACGAGTCAAACGAGTCAAACGAGTCAAACGAGTCAAACGAGTCAAACGAGTCAAACGAGTCAAACGAGTCAAACGAGTCAAACGAGTCAAACGAGTCAAACGAGTCAAACGAGTCAAACGAGTCAAACGAGTCAAACGAGTCAAACGAGTCAAACGAGTCAAACGAGTCAAACGAGTCAAACGAGTCAAACGAGTCAAACGAGTCAAACGAGTCAAACGAGTCAAACGAGTCAAACGAGTCAAACGAGTCAAACGAGTCAAACGAGTCAAACGAGTCAAACGAGTCAAACGAGTCAAACGAGTCAAACGAGTCAAACGAGTCAAACGAGTCAAACGAGTCAAACGAGTCAAACGAGTCAAACGAGTCAAACGAGTCAAACGAGTCAAACGAGTCAAACGAGTCAAACGAGTCAAACGAGTCAAACGAGTCAAACGAGTCAAACGTGTCAAACGGGTCAAACGGGTCGAACGAGTGAAACGGGTCGAACAGGACAATCGAGTCAAACGAGTGAAACGAGTCAAACGACCCAAACGAGTCAAACGAGTCAAACGAGTCAAACGAGTCAAACGAGTCAAGCGAGTCAAACGAGTCAAACGAGTGAAACGAGTCAAACGAGTCAAACGAGTCAAACGAGTCAAACGAGTCAAACGAGTCAAACGAGTCAAACGAGTCAAACGAGTCAATCGAGTCAAACGAGTCAAACGAGTCAAACGAGTTACTCGAGTCAATCGGGTCAAGCGAGTCAAACGAGTCAAACGAGTCAAACGAGTCAAACGACTCAAACGAGTCAAACGAGCCAAACGAGTCAAACGAGCCAAACGAGTCAAACGAGCCAAACGAGCCAAACGAGCCAAACGAGTCAAACGAGCCAAACGAGTCAAACGAGTCAAACGAGTCAAACGAGTCAAACGAGTCAAACGAAGCAAACGAGTCTAACGAGTCAAACGAGTCAAACGAGTCAAACGAGTCAAACGAGTCAAACGAGTCAAACGAGTCAAACGAGTCAAACGAGTCAAACGAGTCAAACGAGTCAAACGAGTCAAACGAGTCAAACGAGTCAAACGAGTCAAACGAGTCAAACGAGTCAAACGAGTCAAACGAGTCAAACGAGTCAAACGAGTCAAACGAGTCAAACGAGTCAAACGAGTCAAACGAGTCAAACGAGTCAAACGAGTCAAACGAGTCAAACGAGTCAAACGAGTCAAACGAGTCAAACGAGTCAAACGAGTCAAACGAGTCAAACGAGTCAAGCGAGTCAAACGAGTCAAACGAGTCAAACGAGTCAAACGAGTCAAACGAGTCAAACGAGTCAAACGAGTCAAACGAGTCAAACGAGTCAAACGAGTCAAACGAGTCAAACGAGTCAAACGAGTCAAACGAGTCAAACGAGTCAAACGAGTCAAACGAGTCAAACGTGTCAAACGGGTCAAACGGGTCGAACAGGACAATCGAGTCAAACGAGTCAAACGAGTCAAGCGAGTCAAACGAGTCAAACGAGTCAAACGAGTCAAACGAGTCAAACGAGTCAAACGAGTCAAACGAGTCAAACGAGTCAAACGAGTCAAACGAGTCAAACGAGTCAAACGAGTCAAACGAGTCAAACGAGTCAAACGAGTTAAACGAGTCAAACGAGTCAAACGAGTCAAACGAGTCAAACGAGTCAAACGAGTCAAACGAGTCAAACGAGTCAAACGAGTCAAACGAGTCAAACGAGTCAAACGAGTCAAACGAGTCAAACGAGTCAAACGAGTCAAACGAGTCAAACGAGTCAAACGAGTCAAACGAGTCAAACGAGTCAAACGAGTCAAACGAGTCAAACGAGTCAAACGAGTCAAACGAGTCAAACGAGTCAAACGAGTCAAACGAGTCAAACGAGTCAAACGAGTCAAACGAGTCAAACGAGTCAAACGAGTCAAACGAGTCAAACGAGTCAAACGAGTCAAACGAGTCAAACGAGTCAAACGAGTCAAACGAGTCAAACGAGTCAAACGAGTCAAACGAGTCAAACGAGTCAAACGAGTCAAACGAGTCAAACGAGTCAAACGAGTCAAACTAGTCAAACGAGTCAAACGAGTCAAACGTGTCAAACGGGTCAAACGGGTCGAACGAGTGAAACGGGTCGAACAGGACAATCGAGTCAAACGAGTCAAACGAGTCAAACGAGTCAAACGAGTCAAACGAGTCAAACGAGTCAAACGAGTCAAACGAGTCAAACGAGTCAAACGAGTCAAACGAGTCAAACGAGTCAAACGAGTCAAACGAATCAAACGAGTCAAACGAGTCAAACGAGTCAAACGAGTGAAACGAGTGAAACGAGTCAAACGAGTCAAACGAGTCAAACGAGTCAAACGAGTCAAACGAGTCAAACGAGTCAAACGAGTCAAACGAGTCAAACGAGTCAAACGAGTCAAACGAGTCAAACGAGTCAAACGAGTCAAACGAGTCAAACGAGTCAAACGAGTCAAACGAGTCAAACGAGTCAAACGAGTCAAACGAGTCAAACGAGTCAAACGAGTCAAACGAGTCAAACGAGTCAAACGAGTCAAACGAGTCAAACGAGTCAAACGAGTCAAACGAGTCAAACGAGTCAAACGAGTCAAACGAGTCAAACGAGTCAAACGAGTCAAACGAGTCAAACGAGTCAAACGAGTCAAACGAGTCAAAAGAGTCAAACGAGTCAAACGAGTCAAACGAGTCAAACGAGTCAAACGAGTCAAACGAGTCAAACGAGTCAAACGAGTCAAACGAGTCAAACGAGTCAAACGAGTCAAACGAGTCAAACGAGTCAAACGAGTCAAACGAGTCAAACGAGTCAAACGAGTCAAACGAGTCAAACGAGTCAAACGAGTCAAACGAGTCAAACGAGTCAAACGAGTCAAACGAGTCAAACGAGTCAAACGAGTCAAACGAGTCAAACGAGTCAAACGAGTCAAACGAGTCAAACGAGTCAAACGAGTCAAACGAGTCAAACGAGTCAAACGAGTCAAACGAGTCAAACGAGTCAAACGAGTCAAACGAGTCAAACGAGTCAAACGAGTCAAACGAGTCAAACGAGTCAAACGAGTCAAACGAGTCAAACGAGTCAAACGAGTCAAACGAGTCAAACGAGTCAAACGAGTCAAACGAGTCAAACGAGTCAAACGAGTCAAACGAGTCAAACGAGTCAAACGAGTCAAACGAGTCAAACGAGTCAAACGAGTCAAACGAGTCAAACGAGTCAAACGAGTCAAACGAGTCAAACGAGTCAAACGAGTCAAACGAGTCAAACGAGTCAAACGAGTCAAACGAGTCAAACGAGTCAAACGAGTCAAACGAGTCAAACGAGTCAAACGAGTCAAACGAGTCAAACGAGTCAAACGAGTCAAACGAGTCAAACGAGTCAAACGAGTCAAACGAGTCAAACGAGTCAAACGAGTCAAACGAGTCAAACGAGTCAAACGAGTCAAACGAGTCAAACGAGTCAAACGAGTCAAACGAGTCAAACGAGTCAAACGAGTCAAACGAGTCAAACGAGTCAAACGAGTCAAACGAGTCAAACGAGTCAAACGAGTCAAACGAGTCAAACGAGTCAAACGAGTCAAACGAGTCAAACGAGTCAAACGAGTCAAACGAGTCAAACGAGTCAAACGAGTCAAACGAGTCAAACGAGTCAAACGAGTCAAACGAGTCAAACGAGTCAAACGAGTCAAACGAGTCAAACGAGTCAAACGAGTCAAACGAGTCAAACGAGTCAAACGAGTCAAACGAGTCAAACGAGTCAAACGAGTCAAACGAGTCAAACGAGTCAAACGAGTCAAACGAGTCAAACGAGTCAAACGAGTCAAACGAGTCAAACGAGTCAAACGAGTCAAACGAGTCAAACGAGTCAAACGAGTCAAACGAGTCAAACGAGTCAAACGAGTCAAACGAGTCAAACGAGTCAAACGAGTCAAACGAGTCAAACGAGTCAAACGAGTCAAACGAGTCAAACGAGTCAAACGAGTCAAACGAGTCAAACGAGTCAAACGAGTCAAACGAGTCAAACGAGTCACACGAGTCAAACGAGTCAAACGTGTCAAACGGGTCAAACGGGTCGAACGAGTGAAACGGGTCGAACAGGACAATCGAGTCAAACGAGTGAAACGAGTCAAACGACCCAAACGAGTCAAACGAGTCAAACGAGTGAAACGAGTGAAACGAGTCAAACGAGTCAAACGAGTCAAACGAGTCAAACGAGTGAAACGAGTCAAACGAGTCAAACGAGTCAAACGAGTCAAACGAGTCAAACGAGTCAAACGAGTCAAACGAGTCAAACGAGTCAAACGAGTCAAACGAGTCAAACGAGTCAAACGAGTCAAACGAGTCAAACGAGTCAAACGAGTGAAACGTGTCAAACGGGTCAAACGGGTCGAACGAGTGAAACGGGTCGAACAGGACAATCGAGTCAAACGAGTGAAACGAGTCAAACGACCCAAACGAGTCAAACGAGTCAAACGAGTCAAACGAGTGAAACGAGTCAAACGAGTCAAACGAGTCAAACGAGTCAAACGAGTCAAACGAGTCAAACGAGTCAAACGAGTCAAACGAGTCAAACGAGTCAAACGAGTCAAACGAGTCAAACGAGTCAAACGAGTCAAACGAGTCAAACGAGTGAAACGTGTCAAACGGGTCAAACGGGTCGAACGAGTGAAACGGGTCGAACAGGACAATCGAGTCAAACGAGTGAAACGAGTCAAACGACCCAAACGAGTCAAACGAGTCAAACGAGTCAAACGAGTCAAACGAGTCAAACGAGTCAAACGAGTCAAACGAGTCAAACGAGTCAAACGAGTCAAACGAGTCAAACGAGTCAAACGAGTCAAACGAGTCAAACGAGTCAAACGAGTCAAACGAGTCAAACGAGTCAAACGAGTCAAACGAGTCAAACGAGTCAAACGAGTCAAACGAGTCAAACGAGTCAAACGAGTCAAACGAGTCAAACGAGTCAAACGAGTCAAACGAGTCAAACGAGTCAAACGAGTCAAACGAGTCAAACGAGTCACACGCGTCAAACGTGTCAAACGGGTCAAACGGGTCAAACGGGTCGAACAGGACAATCGAGTCAAACGAGTCAAACGAGTCAAACGAGTCAAACGAGTGAAACGAGTGAAACGAGTGAAACGAGTCAAACGAGTCAAACGAGTCAAACGAGTCAAACGAGTCAAACGAGTCAAACGAGTCAAACGAGTCAAACGAGTCAAACGAGTCAAACGAGTCAAACGAGTCAAACGAGTCAAACGAGTCAAACGAGTCAAACGAGTCAAACGAGTCAACCGAGTCAAACGAGTCAAACGAGTCAAACGAGTCAAACGAGTCAAACGAGTCAAACGAGTCAAACGAGTCAAACGAGTCAAACGAGTCAAACGAGTCAAGCGAGTCACACGCGTCAAACGTGTCAAACGGGTCAAACGGGTCGAACAGGACAATCGAGTCAAACGAGTCAAACGAGTCAAACGAGTCAAACGAGTCAAACGAGTCAAACGAGTCAAACGAGTCAAACGAGTCAAACGAGTCAAACGAGTCAAACGAGTCAAACGAGTCAAACGAGTCAAACGAGTCAAACGAGTCAAACGAGTCAAACGAGTCAAACGAGTCAAACGAGTCAAACGAGTCAAACGAGTCAAACGAGTCAAACGAGTCAAACGAGTCAAACGAGTCAAACGAGTCAAACGAGTCAAACGAGTCAAACGAGTCAAACGAGTCAAACGAGTCAAACGAGTCAAACGAGTCAAACGAGTCAAACGAGTCAAACGAGTCAAACGAGTCAAACGAGTCAAACGAGTCAAACGAGTCAAACGAGTCAAACGAGTCAAACGAGTCAAACGAGTCAAACGAGTCAAACGAGTCAAACGAGTCAAACGAGTCAAACGAGTCAAACGAGTCAAACGAGTCAAACGAGTCAAACGAGTCAAACGAGTCAAACGAGTCAAACGAGTCAAACGAGTCAAACGAGTCAAACGAGACAAACGAGTCAAACGAGTCAAACGAGTCAAACGAGTCAAACGAGTCAAACGAGTCAAACGAGTCAAACGAGTCAAACGAGTCAAACGAGTCAAACGGGTCGAACAGGACAATCGAGTCAAACGAGTCAAACGAATCATTCGAGTCAAACGAGTCAAACGAGTCAATCGAGTGAAACGAGTCAATCGAGTGAAACGAGTCAATCGAGTGAAACGAGTCAATCGAGTGAAACGAGTCAAACGACTCAAACGAGTCAAACGACTCAAACGAGTCAAACGAGTCAAACGAGTCAAACGAGTCAAACGAGTCAAACGAGTCAAACGAGTCAAACGAGTCAAACGAGTCAAACGAGTCAAACGAGTCAAACGAGTCAAACGAGTCAAACGAGTCAAACGAGTCAAACGAGTCAAACGAGTCAAACGAGTCAAACGAGTCAAACGAGTCAAACGAGTCAAACGAGTCAAACGAGTCAAACGAGTCAAACGAGTCAAACGAGTCAAACGAGTCAAACGAGTCAAACGAGTCAAACGAGTCAAACGAGTCAAACGAGTCAAACGAGTCAAACGAGTCAAACGAGTCAAACGAGTCAAACGAGTCAAACGAGTCAAACGAGTCAAACGAGTCAAACGAGTCAAACGAGTCAAACGAGTCAAACGAGTCAAACGAGTCAAACGAGTCAAACGAGTCAAACGAGTCAAACGGGTCGAACAGGACAATCGAGTCAAGCGAGTCGAACGAGCCAAACGAGTCAAACGAGTCAAACGAGTCAAACGAGTCAAACGAGTCAAACGAGTCAAACGAGTCAAACGAATCATACTAGTCAAACGAGTCAATCGAGTCAAACGAGTCAAACGAGTCAAACGAATCAAACGAGTCAAACGAGTCAAGCGAGTCAATCGAGTCAAACGAGTCAAACGAGTCAAACGAGTCAAACGAGTCAAACGAGTCAAACGAGTCAAACGAGTCAAACGAGTCAAACGAGTCAAACGAGTCAAACGAGTCAAACGAGTCAAACGAGTCAAACGAGTCAAACGAGTCAAACGAGTCAAACGAGTCAAACGAGTCAAACGAGTCAAACGAGTCAAACGAGTCAAACGAGTCAAACGAGTCAAACGAGTCAAACGAGTCAAACGAGTCAAACGAGTCAAACGAGTCAAACGAGTCAAACGAGTCAAACGAGTCAAACGAGTCAAACGAGTCAAACGAGTCAAACGAGTCCAACGAGTCAAACGAGTCAAACGAGTCAAACGAGTCAAACGAGTCAAACGAGTCAAACGAGTCAAACGAGTCAAACGAGTCAAACGAGTCAAACGAGTCAAACGAGTCAAACGAGTCAAACGGGTCGAACAGGACAATCGAGTCAAACGAGTCAAACGTGTCAAACGAGTCAAACGAGTCAAACGAGTCAAACGAGTCAAACGAGTCAAACGAGTCAAACGAGTCAAACGAGTCAAACGAGTCAAACGAGTCAAACGAGTCAAACGAGTCAAACGAGTCAAACGAGTCAAACGAGTCAAACGAGTCAAACGAGTCAAACGAGTCAAACGAGTCAAACGAGTCAAACGAGTCAAACGAGTCAAACGAGTCAAACGAGTCAAACGAGTCAAACGAGTCAAACGAGTCAAACGAGTCAAACGAGTCAAACGAGTCAAACGAGTCAAACGAGTCAAACGAGTCAAACGAGTCAAACGAGTCAAACGAGTCAAACGAGTCAAACGAGTCAAACGAGTCAACCGAGTCAAACGAGTCAAACGAGTCAAACGAGTCAAACGAGTCAAACGAGTCAAACGAGTCAAACGAGTCAAACGAGTCAAACGAGTCAGACGGGTCGAACAGGACAATCGAGTCAAACGAGTCAAACGTGTCAAACGAGTCAAACGAGTCAAACGAGTCAAACGAGTCAAACGAGTCAAACGTGTCAAACGAGTCAAACGAGTCAAACGAGTCAAACGAGTCAAACGAGTCAAACGAGTCAAACGAGTCAAACGAGTCAAACGAGTCAAACGAGTCAAACGAGTCAAACGAGTCAAACGAGTCAAACGAGTCAAACGAGTCAAACGAGTCAAACGAGTCAAACGAGTCAAACGAGTCAAACGAGTCAAACGAGTCAAACGAGTCAAACGAGTCAAACGAGTCAAACGAGTCAAACGAGTCAAACGAGTCAAACGAGTCAAACGAGTCAAACGAGTCAAACGAGTCAAACGAGTCAAACGAGTCAAACGAGTCAAACGAGTCAAACGAGTCAAACGAGTCAAACGAGTCAAACGAGTCAAACGAGTCAAACGAGTCAAACGAGTCAAACGAGTCAAACGAGTCAAACGAGTCAAACGAGTCAAACGAGTCAAACGAGTCAAACGAGTCAAACGAGTCAAACGAGTCAAACGAGTCAAACGAGTCAAACGAGTCAAACGAGTCAAACGAGTCAAACGAGTCAAACGAGTCAAACGAGTCAAACGAGTCAAACGAGTCAAACGAGTCAAACGAGTCAAACGAGTCAAACGAGTCAAACGAGTCAAACGAGTCAAACGAGTCAAACGAGTCAAACGAGTCAAACGGGTCGAACAGGACAATCGAGTCAAACGAGTCAAACGTGTCAAACGAGTCAAACGAGTCAAACGAGTCAAACGAGTCAAACGAGTCAAACGAGTCAAACGAGTCAAACGAGTCAAACGAGTCAAACGAGTCAAACGAGTCAAACGAGTCAAACGAGTCAAACGAGTCAAACGAGTCAAACGAGTCAAACGAGTCAAACGAGTCAAACGAGTCAAACGAGTCAAACGAGTCAAACGAGTCAAACGAGTCAAACGAGTCAAACGAGTCAAACGAGTCAAACGAGTCAAACGAGTCAAACGAGTCAAACGAGTCAAACGAGTCAAACGAGTCAAACGAGTCAAACGAGTCAAACGAGTCAAACGAGTCAAACGAGTCAAACGAGTCAAACGAGTCAAAGGAGTCAAACGAGTCAAACGAGTCAAACGAGTCAAAGGAGTCAAACGAGTCAAACGAGTCAAGCGAGTCAAACGAGTCAAACGAGTCAAACGAGTCAAACGAGTCAAACGAGTCAAACGAGTCAAACGAGTCAAACGAGTCAAACGAGTCAAACGAGTCAAACGAGTCAAACGAGTCAAACGAGTCAAACGAGTCAAACGAGTCAAACGAGTCAAACGAGTCAAACGAGTCAAACGAGTCAAACGAGTCAAACGAGTCAAACGAGTCAAACGAGTCAAACGAGTCAAACGAGTCAAACGAGTCAAACGAGTCAAACGAGTCAAACGAGTCAAACGAGTCAAACGAGTCAAACGAGTCAAACGAGTCAAACGAGTCAAACGAGTCAAACGAGTCAAACGAGTCAAACGAGTCAAACGAGTCAAACGAGTCAAACGAGTCAAACGGGTCGAACAGGACAATCGAGTCAAACGAGTCAAACGTGTCAAACGAGTCAAACGAGTCAAACGAGTCAAACGAGTCAAACGAGTCAAACGAGTCAAACGAGTCAAACGAGTCAAACGAGTCAAACGAGTCAAACGAGTCAAACGAGTCAAACGAGTCAAACGAGTCAAACGAGTCAAACGAGTCAAACGAGTCAAACGAGTCAAACGAGTCAAACGAGTCAAACGAGTCAAACGAGTCAAACGAGTCAAACGAGTCAAACGAGTCAAACGAGTCAAACGAGTCAAACGAGTCAAACGAGTCAAACGAGTCAAACGAGTCAAACGGGTCGAACAGGACAATCGAGTCAAGCGAGTCGAACGAGCCAAACGAGTCAAACGAGTCAAACGAGTCAAACGAGTCAAACGAGTCAAACGAGTCAAACGAGTCAAACGAGTCAAACGAGTCAAACGAGTCAAACGAGTCAAACGAGTCAAACGAGTCAAACGAGTCAAACGAGTCAAACGAGTCAAACGAGTCAAACGAGTCAAACGAGTCAAACGAGTCAAACGAGTCAAACGAGTCAAACGAGTCAAACGAGTCAAACGAGTCAAACGAGTCAAACGAGTCAAACGAGTCAAACGAGTCAAACGAGTCAAACGAGTCAAACGAGTCAAACGAGTCAAACGAGTCAAACGAGTCAAACGAGTCAAACGAGTCAAACGAGTCAAACGAGTCAAACGAGTCAAACGAGTCAAACGAGTCAAACGAGTCAAACGAGTCAAACGAGTCAAACGAGTCAAACGAGTCAAACGAGTCAAACGAGTCAAACGAGTCAAACGAGTCAAACGAGTCAAACGAGTCAAACGAGTCAAACGAGTCAAACGAGTCAAACGAGTCAAACGAGTCAAACGAGTCAAACGAGTCAAACGAGTCAAACGAGTCAAACGAGTCAAACGAATCATACTAGTCAAACGAGTCAATCGAGTCAAACGAGTCAAACGAGTCAAACGAATCAAACGAGTCAAACGAGTCAAGCGAGTCAATCGAGTCAAACGAGTCAAACGAGTCAAACGAGTCAAACGAGTCAAACGAGTCAAACGAGTCAAACGAGTCAAACGAGTCAAACGAGTCAAACGAGTCAAACGAGTCAAACGAGTCAAACGAGTCAAACGAGTCAAACGAGTCAAACGAGTCAAACGAGTCAAACGAGTCAAACGAGTCAAACGAGTCAAACGAGTCAAACGAGTCAAACGAGTCAAACGAGTCAAACGAGTCAAACGAGTCAAACGAGTCAAACGAGTCAAACGAGTCAAACGAGTCAAACGAGTCAAACGAGTCAAACGAGTCAAACGAGTCAAACGAGTCAAACGAGTCAAACGAGTCAAACGAGTCAAACGAGTCAAACGAGTCAAACGAGTCAAACGGGTCGAACAGGACAATCGAGTCAAACGAGTCAAACGTGTCAAACGAGTCAAACGAGTCAAACGAGTTAAACGAGTCAAACGAGTCAAACGAGTCAAACGAGTCAAACGAGTCAAACGAGTCAAACGAGTCAAACGAGTCAAACGAGTCAAACGAGTCAAACGAGTCAAACGAGTCAAACGAGTCAAACGAGTCAAACGAGTCAAACGAGTCAAACGAGTCAAACGAGTCAAACGAGTCAAACGAGTCAAACGAGTCAAACGAGTCAAACGAGTCAAACGAGTCAAACGAGTCAAACGAGTCAAACGAGTCAAACGAGTCAAACGAGTCAAACGAGTCAAACGAGTCAAACGAGTCAAACGAGTCAAACGAGTCAAACGAGTCAAACGAGTCAAACGAGTCAAACGAGTCAAACGAGTCAAACGAGTCAAACGAGTCAAACGAGTCAACCGAGTCAAACGAGTCAAACGAGTCAAACGAGTCAAACGAGTCAAACGAGTCAAACGAGTCAAACGAGTCAAACGAGTCAAACGAGTCAAACGAGTCAAACGAGTCAAACGAGTCAAACGGGTCGAACAGGACAATCGAGTCAAACGAGTCAAACGTGTCAAACGAGTCAAACGAGTCAAACGAGTCAAACGAGTCAAACGAGTCAAACGTGTCAAACGAGTCAAACGAGTCAAACGAGTCAAACGAGTCAAACGAGTCAAACGAGTCAAACGAGTCAAACGAGTCAAACGAGTCAAACGAGTCAAACGAGTCAAACGAGACAAACGAGTCAAACGAGTCAAACGAGTCAAACGAGTCAAACGAGTCAAACGAGTCAAACGAGTCAAACGAGTCAAACGAGTCAAACGAGTCAAACGAGTCAAACGTGTCAAACGAGTCAAACGAGTCAAACGAGTCAAACGAGTCAAACGAGTCAAACGAGTCAAACGAGTCAAACGAGTCAAACGAGTCAAACGAGTCAAACGAGTCAAACGAGTCAAACGAGTCAAACGAGTCAAACGAGTCAAACGAGTCAAACGAGTCAAACGAGTCAAACGAGTCAAACGAGTCAAACGAGTCAAACGAGTCAAACGAGTCAAACGAGTCAAACGAGTCAAACGAGTCAAACGAGTCAAACGAGTCAAACGAGTCAAACGAGTCAAACGAGTCAAACGAGTCAAACGAGTCAAACGAGTCAAACGAGTCAAACGAGTCAAACGAGTCAAACGAGTCAAACGAGTCAAACGAGTCAAACGAGTCAAACGAGTCAAACGAGTCAAACGAGTCAAACGAGTCAAACGAGTCAAACGAGTCAAACGAGTCAAACGAGTCAAACGAGTCAAACGAGTCAAACGAGTCAAACGAGTCAAACGAGTCAAACGAGTCAAACGAGTCAAACGAGTCAAACGAGTCAAACGAGTCAAACGAGTCAAACGAGTCAAACGAGTCAAACGAGTCAAACGAGTCAAACGAGTCCAACGAGTCCAACGAGTCAAACGAGTCAAACGAGTCAAACGAGTCAAACGAGTCAAACGAGTCAAACGAGTCAAACGAGTCAAACGAGTCAAACGAGTCAAACGAGTCAAACGAGTCAAACGAGTCAAACGAGTCAAACGAGTCAAACGAGTCAAACGAGTCAAACGAGTCAAACGAGTCAAACGAGTCAAACGAGTCAAACGAGTCAAACGAGTCAAACGAGTCAAACGAGTCAAACGAGTCAAACGAGTCAAACGAGTCAAACGAGTCAAACGAGTCAAACGAGTCAAACGAGTCAAACGAGTCAAACGAGTCAAACGAGTCAAACGAGTCAAACGAGTCAAACGAGTCAAACGAGTCAAACGAGTCAAACGAGTCAAACGAGTCAAACGAGTCAAACGAGTCAAACGAGTCAAACGAGTCAAACGAGTCAAACGAGTCAAACGAGTCAAACGAGTCAAACGAGTCAAACGAGTCAAACGAGTCAAACGAGTCAAACGAGTCAAACGAGTCAAACGAGACAAACGAGTCAAACGAGTCAAACGAGTCAAACGAGTCAAACGAGTCAAACGAGTCAAACGAGTCAAACGAGTCAAACGGGTCGAACAGGACAATCGAGTCAAACGAGTCAAACGAATCATTCGAGTCAAACGAGTCAAACGAGTCAATCGAGTGAAACGAGTCAATCGAGTGAAACGAGTCAAACGACTCAAACGAGTCAAACGAGTCAAACGAGTCAAACGAGTCAAACGAGTCAAACGAGTCAAACGAGTCAAACGAGTCAAACGAGTCAAACGAGTCAAACGAGTCAAACGAGTCAAACGAGTCAAACGAGTCAAACGAGTCAAACGAGTCAAACGAGTCAAACGAGTCAAACGAGTCAAACGAGTCAAACGAGTCAAACGAGTCAAACGAGTCAAACGAGTCAAACGAGTCAAACGAGTCAAACGAGTCAAACGAGTCAAACGAGTCAAACGAGTCAAACGAGTCAAACGAGTCAAACGAGTCAAACGAGTCAAACGAGTCAAACGAGTCAAACGAGTCAAACGAGTCAAACGAGTCAAACGAGTCAAACGAGACAAACGAGTCAA
The DNA here is from genome assembly GCA_910592295.1 of Andrena haemorrhoa. Taxonomy (NCBI): domain Eukaryota; kingdom Metazoa; phylum Arthropoda; class Insecta; order Hymenoptera; family Andrenidae; genus Andrena; species Andrena haemorrhoa. The sequence goes on along the minus strand of CAJUZA010000366.1, from coordinate 14,441 downwards.
ACGAGTCAAACGAGTCAAACGAGTCAAACGAGTCAAACGAGTCAAACGAGTCAAACGAGTCAAACGGGTCGAACAGGACAATCGAGTCAAACGAGTCAAACGAATCAAACGAGTCAAACGAGTCAAACGAGTCAATCGAGTGAAACGAGTCAATCGAGTGAAACGAGTCAAACGACTCAAACGAGTCAAACGAGTCAAACGAGTCAAACGAGTCAAACGAGTCAAACGAGTCAAACGAGTCAAACGAGTCAAACGAGTCAAACGAGTCAAACGAGTCAAACGAGTCAAACGAGTCAAACGAGTCAAACGAGTCAAACGAGTCAAACGAGTCAAACGAGTCAAACGAGTCAAACGAGTCAAACGAGTCAAACGAGTCAAACGAGTCAAACGAGTCAAACGAGTCAAACGAGTCAAACGAGTCAAACGAGTCAAACGAGTCAAACGAGTCAAACGAGTCAAACGAGTCAAACGAGTCAAACGAGTCAAACGAGTCAAACGAGTCAAACGAGTCAAACGAGTCAAACGAGTCAAACGAGTCAAACGAGTCAAACGAGTCAAACGAGTCAAACGAGTCAAACGAGTCAAACGAGTCAAACGAGTCAAACGAGTCAAACGAGTCAAACGAGTCAAACGTGTCAAACGAGTCAAACGAGTCAAACGAGTCAAACGAGTCAAACGAGTCAAACGAGTCAAACGAGTCAAACGAGTCAAACGAGTCAAACGAGTCAAACGAGTCAAACGAGTCAAACGAGTCAAACGAGTCAAACGAGTCAAACGAGTCAAACGAGTCAAACGAGTCAAACGAGTCAAACGAGTCAAACGAGTCAAACGAGTCAAACGAGTCAAACGAGTCAAACGAGTCAAACGAGTCAAACGAGTCAAACGAGTCAAACGAGTCAAACGAGTCAAACGAGTCAAACGAGTCAAACGAGTCAAACGAGTCAAACGAGTCAAACGAGTCAAACGAGTCAAACGAGTCAAACGAGTCAAACGAGTCAAACGAGTCAAACGAGTCAAACGAGTCAAACGAGTCAAACGAGTCAAACGAGTCAAACGAGTCAAACGAGTCAAACGAGTCAAACGAGTCAAACGAGTCAAACGAGTCAAACGAGTCAAACGAGTCAAACGAGTCAAACGAGACAAACGAGTCAAACGAGTCAAACGAGTCAAACGAGTCAAACGAGTCAAACGAGTCAAACGAGTCAAACGAGTCAAACGGGTCGAACAGGACAATCGAGTCAAACGAGTCAAACGAGTCAATCGAGTCAAACGAGTCAAACGAGTCAATCGAGTGAAACGAGTCAATCGAGTGAAACGAGTCAAACGACTCAAACGAGTCAAACGAGTCAAACGAGTCAAACGAGTCAAACGAGTCAAACGAGTCAAACGAGTCAAACGAGTCAAACGAGTCAAACGAGTCAAACGAGTCAAACGAGTCAAACGAGTCAAACGAGTCAAACGAGTCAAACGAGTCAAACGAGTCAAACGAGTCAAACGAGTCAAACGAGACAAACGAGTCAAACGAGTCAAACGAGTCAAACGAGTCAAACGAGTCAAACGAGTCAAACGAGTCAAACGAGTCAAACGGGTCGAACAGGACAATCGAGTCAAACGAGTCAAACGAATCATTCGAGTCAAACGAGTCAAACGAGTCAATCGAGTGAAACGAGTCAATCGAGTCAAACGAGTCAAACGACTCAAACGAGTCAAACGAGTCAAACGAGTCAAACGAGTCAAACGAGTCAAACGAGTCAAACGAGTCAAACGAGTCAAACGAGTCAAACGAGTCAAACGAGTCAAACGAGTCAAACGAGTCAAACGAGTCAAACGAGTCAAACGAGTCAAACGAGTCAAACGAGTCAAACGAGTCAAACGAGTCAAACGAGTCAAACGAGTCAAACGAGTCAAACGAGTCAAACGAGTCAAACGAGTCAAACGAGTCAAACGAGTCAAACGAGTCAAACGAGTCAAACGAGTCAAACGAGTCAAACGAGTCAAACGAGTCAAACGAGTCAAACGAGTCAAACGAGTCAAACGAGTCAAACGAGTCAAACGAGTCAAACGAGTCAAACGAGTCAAACGAGTCAAACGAGTCAAACGAGTCAAACGAGTCAAACGAGTCAAACGAGTCAAACGTGTCAAACGAGTCAAACGAGTCAAACGAGTCAAACGAGTCAAACGAGTCAAACGAGTCAAACGAGTCAAACGAGTCAAACGAGTCAAACGAGTCAAACGAGTCAAACGAGTCAAACGAGTCAAACGAGTCAAACGAGTCAAACGAGTCAAACGAGTCAAACGAGTCAAACGAGTCAAACGAGTCAAACGAGTCAAACGAGTCAAACGAGTCAAACGAGTCAAACGAGTCAAACGAGTCAAACGAGTCAAACGAGTCAAACGAGTCAAACGAGTCAAACGAGTCAAACGAGTCAAACGAGTCAAACGAGTCAAACGAGTCAAACGAGTCAAACGAGTCAAACGAGTCAAACGAGTCAAACGAGTCAAACGAGTCAAACGAGTCAAACGAGTCAAACGAGTCAAACGAGTCAAACGAGTCAAACGAGTCAAACGAGTCAAACGAGTCAAACGAGACAAACGAGTCAAACGAGTCAAACGAGTCAAACGAGTCAAACGAGTCAAACGAGTCAAACGAGTCAAACGAGTCAAACGAGTCAAACGAGTCAAACGAGTCAAACGAGTCAAACGAGTCAAACGAGTCAAACGAGTCAAACGAGTCAAACGAGTCAAACGAGTCAAACGAGTCAAACGAGTCAAACGAGTCAAACGAGTCAAACGAGTCAAACGAGTCAAACGAGTCAAACGAGTCAAACGAGTCAAACGAGTCAAACGAGTCAAACGAGTCAAACGAGTCAAACGAGTCAAACGAGTCAAACGAGTCAAACGAGTCAAACGAGTCAAACGAGTCAAACGAGTCAAACGAGTCAAACGAGTCAAACGAGTCAAACGAGTCAAACGAGTCAAACGAGTCAAACGAGTCAAACGAGTCAAACGAGTCAAACGAGTCAAACGAGTCAAACGAGTCAAACGAGTCAAACGAGTCAAACGAGTCAAACGAGTCAAACGAGTCAAACGAGTCAAACGAGTCAAACGAGTCAAACGAGTCAAACGAGTCAAACGAGTCAAACGAGTCAAACGAGTCAAACGAGTCAAACGAGTCAAACGAGTCAAACGAGTCAAACGAGTCAAACGAGTCAAACGAGACAAACGAGTCAAACGAGTCAAACGAGTCAAACGAGTCAAACGAGTCAAACGAGTCAAACGAGTCAAACGAGTCAAACGGGTCGAACAGGACAATCGAGTCAAACGAGTCAAACGAATCATTCGAGTCAAACGAGTCAAACGAGTCAATCGAGTGAAACGAGTCAATCGAGTGAAACGAGTCAAACGACTCAAACGAGTCAAACGAGTCAAACGAGTCAAACGAGTCAAACGAGTCAAACGAGTCAAACGAGTCAAACGAGTCAAACGAGTCAAACGAGTCAAACGAGTCAAACGAGTCAAACGAGTCAAACGAGTCAAACGAGTCAAACGAGTCAAACGAGTCAAACGAGTCAAACGAGTCAAACGAGTCAAACGAGTCAAACGAGTCAAACGAGTCAAACGAGTCAAACGAGTCAAACGAGTCAAACGAGTCAAACGAGTCAAACGAGTCAAACGAGTCAAACGAGTCAAACGAGTCAAACGAGTCAAACGAGTCAAACGAGTCAAACGAGTCAAACGAGTCAAACGAGTCAAACGAGTCAAACGAGTCAAACGAGTCAAACGAGTCAAACGAGTCAAACGAGTCAAACGAGACAAACGAGTCAAACGAGTCAAACGAGTCAAACGAGTCAAACGAGTCAAACGAGTCAAACGAGTCAAACGAGTCAAACGGGTCGAACAGGACAATCGAGTCAAACGAGTCAAACGAATCATTCGAGTCAAACGAGTCAAACGAGTCAATCGAGTGAAACGAGTCAATCGAGTGAAACGAGTCAAACGACTCAAACGAGTCAAACGAGTCAAACGAGTCAAACGAGTCAAACGAGTCAAACGAGTCAAACGAGTCAAACGAGTCAAACGAGTCAAACGAGTCAAACGAGTCAAACGAGTCAAACGAGTCAAACGAGTCAAACGAGTCAAACGAGTCAAACGAGTCAAACGAGTCAAACGAGTCAAACGAGTCAAACGAGTCAAACGAGTCAAACGAGTCAAACGAGTCAAACGAGTCAAACGAGTCAAACGAGTCAAACGAGTCAAACGAGTCAAACGAGTCAAACGAGTCAAACGAGTCAAACGAGTCAAACGAGTCAAACGAGTCAAACGAGTCAAACGAGTCAAACGAGTCAAACGAGTCAAACGAGTCAAACGAGTCAAACGAGTCAAACGAGTCAAACGAGTCAAACGAGTCAAACGAGTCAAACGAGTCAAACGTGTCAAACGAGTCAAACGAGTCAAACGAGTCAAACGAGTCAAACGAGTCAAACGAGTCAAACGAGTCAAACGAGTCAAACGAGTCAAACGAGTCAAACGAGTCAAACGAGTCAAACGAGTCAAACGAGTCAAACGAGTCAAACGAGTCAAACGAGTCAAACGAGTCAAACGAGTCAAACGAGTCAAACGAGTCAAACGAGTCAAACGAGTCAAACGAGTCAAACGAGTCAAACGAGTCAAACGAGTCAAACGAGTCAAACGAGTCAAACGAGTCAAACGAGTCAAACGAGTCAAACGAGTCAAACGAGTCAAACGAGTCAAACGAGTCAAACGAGTCAAACGAGTCAAACGAGTCAAACGAGTCAAACGAGTCAAACGAGTCAAACGAGTCAAACGAGTCAACGAGTCAAACGAGTCAAACGAGTCAAACGAGTCAAAACGAGACAAACGAGTCAAACGAGTCAAACGAGTCAAACGAGTCAAACGAGTCAAACGAGTCAAACGAGTCAAACGAGTCAAACGGGTCGAACAGGACAATCGAGTCAAACGAGTCAAACGAATCATTCGAGTCAAACGAGTCAAACGAGTCAATCGAGTGAAACGAGTCAATCGAGTGAAACGAGTCAAACGACTCAAACGAGTCAAACGAGTCAAACGAGTCAAACGAGTCAAACGAGTCAAACGAGTCAAACGAGTCAAACGAGTCAAACGAGTCAAACGAGTCAAACGAGTCAAACGAGTCAAACGAGTCAAACGAGTCAAACGAGTCAAACGAGTCAAACGAGTCAAACGAGTCAAACGAGTCAAACGAGTCAAACGAGTCAAACGAGTCAAACGAGTCAAACGAGTCAAACGAGTCAAACGAGTCACACGCGTCAAACGTGTCAAACGGGTCAAACGGGTCGAACAGGACAATCGAGTCAAACGAGTCAAACGAGTCAAACGAGTCAAACGAGTCAAACGAGTCAAACGAGTCAAACGAGTCAAACGAGTCAAACGAGTCAAACGAGTCAAACGAGTCAAACGAGTCAAACGAGTCAAACGAGTCAAACGAGTCAAACGAGTCAAACGAGTCAAACGAGTCAAACGAGTCAAACGAGTCAAACGAGTCAAACGAGTCAAACGAGTCAAACGAGTCAAACGAGTCAAACGAGTCAAACGAGTCAAACGAGTCAAACGAGTCAAACGAGTCAAACGAGTCAAACGAGTCAAACGAGTCAAACGAGTCAAACGAGTCAAACGAGTCAAACGAGTCAAACGAGTCAAACGAGTCAAACGAGTCAAACGAGTCAAACGAGTCAAACGAGTCAAACGAGTCAAACGAGTCAAACGAGTCAAACGAGTCAAACGAGTCAAACGAGTCAAACGAGTCAAACGAGTCAAACGAGTCAAACGAGTCAAACGAGTCAAACGAGTCAAACGAGTCAAACGAGTCAAACGAGTCAAACGAGTCAAACGAGTCAAACGAGTCAAACGAGTCAAACGAGTCAAACGAGTCAAACGAGTCAAACGAGTCAAACGAGTCAAACGAGTCAAACGAGACAAACGAGTCAAACGAGTCAAACGAGTCAAACGAGTCAAACGAGTCAAACGAGTCAAACGAGTCAAACGAGTCAAACGAGTCAAACGAGTCAAACGGGTCGAACAGGACAATCGAGTCAAACGAGTCAAACGAATCATTCGAGTCAAACGAGTCAAACGAGTCAATCGAGTGAAACGAGTCAATCGAGTGAAACGAGTCAATCGAGTGAAACGAGTCAATCGAGTGAAACGAGTCAAACGACTCAAACGAGTCAAACGAGTCAAACGAGTCAAACGAGTCAAACGAGTCAAACGAGTCAAACGAGTCAAACGAGTCAAACGAGTCAAACGAGTCAAACGAGTCAAACGAGTCAAACGAGTCAAACGAGTCAAACGAGTCAAACGAGTCAAACGAGTCAAACGAGTCAAACGAGTCAAACGAGTCAAACGAGTCAAACGAGTCAAACGAGTCAAACGAGTCAAACGAGTCAAACGAGTCAAACGAGTCAAACGAGTCAAACGAGTCAAACGAGTCAAACGAGTCAAACGAGTCAAACGAGTCAACCGAGTCAAACGAGTCAAACGAGTCAAACGAGTCAAACGAGTCAAACGAGTCAAACGAGTCAAACGAGTCAAACGAGTCAAACGAGTCAAACGAGTCAAACGAGTCAAACGAGTCAAACGGGTCGAACAGGACAATCGAGTCAAACGAGTCAAACGTGTCAAACGAGTCAAACGAGTCAAACGAGTCAAACGAGTCAAACGAGTCAAACGTGTCAAACGAGTCAAACGAGTCAAACGAGTCAAACGAGTCAAACGAGTCAAACGAGTCAAACGAGTCAAACGAGTCAAACGAGTCAAACGAGTCAAACGAGTCAAACGAGACAAACGAGTCAAACGAGTCAAACGAGTCAAACGAGTCAAACGAGTCAAACGAGTCAAACGAGTAAAACGAGTCAAACGAGTCAAACGAGTCAAACGAGTCAAACGTGTCAAACGAGTCAAACGAGTCAAACGAGTCAAACGAGTCAAACGAGTCAAACGAGTCAAACGAGTCAAACGAGTCAAACGAGTCAAACGAGTCAAACGAGTCAAACGAGTCAAACGAGTCAAACGAGTCAAACGAGTCAAACGAGTCAAACGAGTCAAACGAGTCAAACGAGTCAATCGAGTCAAACGAGTCAAACGAGTCAAAGGAGTCAAACGAGTCAAACGAGTCAAACGAGTCAAACGAGTCAAACGAGTCAAACGAGTCAAACGAGTCAAACGAGTCAAACGAGTCAAACGAGTCAAACGAGTCAAACGAGTCAAACGAGTCAAACGAGTCAAACGAGTCAAACGAGTCAAACGAGTCAAACGAGTCAAACGAGTCAAACGGGTCGAACAGGACAATCGAGTCAAACGAGTCAAACGTGTCAAACGAGTCAAACGAGTCAAACGAGTCAAACGAGTCAAACGAGTCAAACGAGTCAAACGAGTCAAACGAGTCAAACGAGTCAAACGAGTCAAACGAGTCAAACGAGTCAAACGAGTCAAACGAGTCAAACGAGTCAAACGAGTCAAACGAGTCAAACGAGTCAAACGAGTCAAACGAGTCAAACGAGTCAAACGAGTCAAACGAGTCAAACGAGTCAAACGAGTCAAACGAGTCAAACGAGTCAAACGAGTCAAACGAGTCAAACGAGTCAAACGAGTCAAACGAGTCAAACGAGTCAAACGAGTCAAACGAGTCAAACGAGTCAAACGAGTCAAACGAGTCAAACGAGTCAAACGAGTCAAACGAGTCAAACGAGTCAAACGAGTCAAACGAGTCAAACGAGTCAAACGAGTCAAACGAGTCAAACGAGTCAAACGAGTCAAACGAGTCAAACGAGTCAAACGAGTCAAACGAGTCAAACGAGTCAAACGAGTCAAACGAGTCAATCGAGTCAAACGAGTCAAACGAGTCAAACGAGTCAAACGAGTCAAACGAGTCAAACGAGTCAAACGAGTCAAACGAGTCAAACGAGTCAAACGAGTCAAACGAGTCAAACGAGTCAAACGAGTCAAACGAGTCAAACGAGTCAAACGAGTCAAACGAGTCAAACGAGTCAAACGAGTCAAACGAGTCAAACGAGTCAAACGAGTCAAACGAGTCAAACGAGTCAAACGAGTCAAACGAGTCAAACGAGTCAAACGAGTCAAACGAGTCAAACGAGTCAAACGAGTCAAACGAGTCAAACGAGTCAAACGAGTCAAACGAGTCAAACGAGTCAAACGAGTCAAACGAGTCAAACGAGTCAAACGAGTCAAACGAGTCAAACGAGTCAAACGAGTCAAACGAGTCAAACGAGTCAAACGAGTCAAACGAGTCAAACGAGTCAAACGAGTCAAACGAGTCAAACGAGTCAAACGAGTCAAACGAGTCAAACGAGTCAAACGAGTCAAACGAGTCAAACGAGTCAAACGAGTCAAACGAGTCAAACGAGTCAAACGAGTCAAACGAGTCAAACGAGTCAAACGAGTCAAACGAGTCAAACGAGTCAAACGAGTCAAACGAGTCAAACGAGTCAAACGTGTCAAACGGGTCAAACGGGTCGAACGAGTGAAACGGGTCGAACAGGACAATCGAGTCAAACGAGTGAAACGAGTCAAACGACCCAAACGAGTCAAACGAGTCAAACGAGTCAAACGAGTCAAACGAGTCAAGCGAGTCAAACGAGTCAAACGAGTGAAACGAGTCAAACGAGTCAAACGAGTCAAACGAGTCAAACGAGTCAAACGAGTCAAACGAGTCAAACGAGTCAAACGAGTCAATCGAGTCAAACGAGTCAAACGAGTCAAACGAGTTACTCGAGTCAATCGGGTCAAGCGAGTCAAACGAGTCAAACGAGTCAAACGAGTCAAACGACTCAAACGAGTCAAACGAGCCAAACGAGTCAAACGAGCCAAACGAGTCAAACGAGCCAAACGAGCCAAACGAGCCAAACGAGTCAAACGAGCCAAACGAGTCAAACGAGTCAAACGAGTCAAACGAGTCAAACGAGTCAAACGAAGCAAACGAGTCAAACGAGTCAAACGAGTCAAACGAGTCAAACGAGTCAAACGAGTCAAACGAGTCAAACGAGTCAAACGAGTCAAACGAGTCAAACGAGTCAAACGAGTCAAACGAGTCAAACGAGTCAAACGAGTCAAACGAGTCAAACGAGTCAAACGAGTCAAACGAGTCAAACGAGTCAAACGAGTCAAACGAGTCAAACGAGTCAAACGAGTCAAACGAGTCAAACGAGTCAAACGAGTCAAACGAGTCAAACGAGTCAAACGAGTCAAACGAGTCAAACGAGTCAAACGAGTCAAACGAGTCAAACGAGTCAAACGAGTCAAACGAGTCAAACGAGTCAAACGAGTCAAACGAGTCAAACGAGTCAAACGAGTCAAACGAGTCAAACGAGTCAAACGAGTCAAACGAGTCAAACGAGTCAAACGAGTCAAACGAGTCAAACGAGTCAAACGAGTCAAACGAGTCAAACGAGTCAAACGAGTCAAACGAGTCAAACGAGTCAAACTAGTCAAACGAGTCAAACGAGTCAAACGTGTCAAACGGGTCAAACGGGTCGAACGAGTGAAACGGGTCGAACAGGACAATCGAGTCAAACGAGTCAAACGAGTCAAACGAGTCAAACGAGTCAAACGAGTCAAACGAGTCAAACGAGTCAAACGAGTCAAACGAGTCAAACGAGTCAAACGAGTCAAACGAGTCAAACGAGTCAAACGAGTCAAACGAGTCAAACGAGTCAAACGAGTCAAACGAGTCAAACGAGTCAAACGAGTCAAACGAGTCAAACGAGTCAAACGAGTCAAACGAGTCAAACGAGTCAAACGAGTCAAACGAGTCAAACGAGTCAAACGAGTCAAACGAGTCAAACGAGTCAAACGAGTCAAACGAGTCAAACGAGTCAAACGAGTCAAACGAGTCAAACGAGTCAAACGAGTCAAACGAGTCAAACGAGTCAAACGAGTCAAACGAGTCAAACGAGTCAAACGAGTCAAACGAGTCAAACGAGTCAAACGACTCAAACGAGTCAAACGAGTCAAACGAGTCAAACGAGTCAAACGAGTCAAACGAGTCAAACGAGTCAAACGAGTCAAACGAGTCAAACGAGTCAAACGAGTCAAACGAGTCAAACGAGTCAAACGAGTCAAACGAGTCAAACGAGTCAAACGAGTCAAACGAGTCAAACGAGTCAAACGAGTCAAACGAGTCAAACGAGTCAAACGAGTCAAACGAGTCAAACGAGTCAAACGAGTCAAACGAGTCAAACGAGTCAAACGAGTCAAAAGAGTCAAACGAGTCAAACGAGTCAAACGAGTCAAACGAGTCAAACGAGTCAAACGAGTCAAACGAGTCAAACGAGTCAAACGAGTCAAACGAGTCAAACGAGTCAAACGAGTCAAACGAGTCAAACGAGTCAAACGAGTCAAACGAGTCAAACGAGTCAAACGAGTCAAACGAGTCAAACGAGTCAAACGAGTCAAACGAGTCAAACGAGTCAAACGAGTCAAACGAGTCAAACGAGTCAAACGAGTCAAACGAGTCAAACGAGTCAAACGAGTCAAACGAGTCAAACGAGTCAAACGAGTCAAACGAGTCAAACGAGTCAAACGAGTCAAACGAGTCAAACGAGTCAAACGAGTCAAACGAGTCAAACGAGTCAAACGAGTCAAACGAGTCAAACGAGTCAAACGAGTCAAACGAGTCAAACGAGTCAAACGAGTCAAACGAGTCAAACGAGTCAAACGAGTCAAACGAGTCAAACGAGTCAAACGAGTCAAACGAGTCAAACGAGTCAAACGAGTCAAACGAGTCAAACGAGTCAAACGAGTCAAACGAGTCACACGAGTCAAACGAGTCAAACGTGTCAAACGGGTCAAACGGGTCGAACGAGTGAAACGGGTCGAACAGGACAATCGAGTCAAACGAGTGAAACGAGTCAAACGACCCAAACGAGTCAAACGAGTCAAACGAGTGAAACGAGTGAAACGAGTCAAACGAGTCAAACGAGTCAAACGAGTCAAACGAGTGAAACGAGTGAAACGAGTCAAACGAGTCAAACGAGTCAAACGAGTCAAACGAGTCAAACGAGTCAAACGAGTCAAACGAGTCAAACGAGTCAAACGAGTCAAACGAGTCAAACGAGTCAAACGAGTCAAACGAGTCAAACGAGTGAAACGTGTCAAACGGGTCAAACGGGTCGAACGAGTGAAACGGGTCGAACAGGACAATCGAGTCAAACGAGTGAAACGAGTCAAACGACCCAAACGAGTCAAACGAGTCAAACGAGTCAAACGAGTGAAACGAGTCAAACGAGTGAAACGGGTCGAACAGGACAATCGAGTCAAACAAGTGAAACGAGTGAAACGAGTCAAACGAGTCAAACGAGTCAAACGAGTCAAACGAGTCAAACGAGTCAAACGAGTCAAACGAGTCAAACGAGTCAAACGAGTCAAACGAGTCAAACGAGTCAAACGAGTCAAACGAGTCAAACGAGTCAAACGAGTCAAACGAGTCAAACGAGTCAAACGAGTCAAACGAGTCAAACGAGTCAAACGAGTCAAACGAGTCAAACGAGTCAAACGAGTCAAACGAGTCAAACGAGTCCAACGAGTCAAACGAGTCAAACGAGTCAAACGAGTCAAACGAGTCAAACGAGTCAAACGAGTCAAACGAGTCAAACGAGTCAAACGAGTCAAACGAGTCAAACGAGTCAAACGAGTCAAACGAGTCAAACGAGTCAAACGAGTCAAACGAGTCAAACGAGTCAAACGAGTCAAACGAGTCAAACGAGGCAAACGAGTCAAACGAGTCAAACGAGTCAAACGAGTCAAACGAGTCAAACGAGTCAAACGAGTCAAACGAGTCAAACGAGTCAAACGAGTCAAACGAGTCAAACGAGTCAAACGAGTCAAACGAGTCAAACGAGTCAAACGAGTCAAACGAGTCAAACGAGTCAAACGAGTCAAACGAGTCAAACGAGTCAAACGAGTCAAACGAGTCAAACGAGTCAAACGAGTCAAACGAGACAAACGAGTCAAACGAGTCAAACGAGTCAAACGAGTCAAACGAGTCAAACGAGTCAAACGAGTCAAACGAGTCAAACGAGTCAAACGAGTCAAACGAGTCAAACGAGTCAAACGAGTCAAACGAGTCAAACGAGTCAAACGAGTCAAACGAGTCAAACGAGTCAAACGAGTGAAACGGGTCGAACAGGACAATCGAGTCAAACGAGTGAAACGAGTCAAACGACCCAAACGAGTCAAACGAGTCAAACGAGTCAAACGAGTGAAACGAGTCAAACGAGTGAAACGGGTCGAACAGGACAATCGAGTCAAACAAGTGAAACGAGTGAAACGAGTCAAACGAGTCAAACGAGTCAAACGAGTCAAACGAGTCAAACGAGTCAAACGAGTCAAACGAGTCAAACGAGTCAAACGAGTCAAACGAGTCAAACGAGTCAAACGAGTCAAACGAGTCAAACGAGTCAAACGAGTCAAACGAGTCAAACGAGTCAAACGAGTCAAACGAGTCAAACGAGTCAAACGAGTCAAACGAGTCAAACGAGTCAAACGAGTCAAACGAGTCAAACGAGTCAAACGAGTCAAACGAGTCAAACGAGTCAAACGAGTCAAACGAGTGAAACGAGTGAAACGAGTGAAACGAGTGAAACGAGTGAAACGAGTGAAACGAGTGAAACGAGTGAAACGAGTCAAACGAGTCAAACGAGTCAAACGAGTCAAACGAGTCAAACGAGTCAAACGAGTCAAACGAGTCAAACGAGTCAAACGAGTCAAACGAGTCAAACGAGTCAAACGAGTCAAACGAGTCAAACGAGTCAAACGAGTCAAACGAGTCAAACGAGTCAAACGAGTCAAACGAGTCAAACGAGTCAAACGAGTCAAACGAGTCAAACGAGTCAAACGAGTCAAACGAGTCAAACGAGTCAAACGAGTCACACGCGTCAAACGTGTCAAACGGGTCAAACGGGTCAAACGGGTCGAACAGGACAATCGAGTCAAACGAGTCAAACGAGTCAAACGAGTCAAACGAGTGAAACGAGTGAAACGAGTGAAACGAGTGAAACGAGTCAAACGAGTCAAACGAGTCAAACGAGTCAAACGAGTCAAACGAGTCAAACGAGTCAAACGAGTCAAACGAGTCAAACGAGTCAAACGAGTCAAACGAGTCAAACGAGTCAAACGAGTCAAACGAGTCAAACGAGTCAAACGAGTCAAACGAGTCTAACGAGTCAAACGAGTCAAACGAGTCAAACGAGTCAAACGAGTCAAACGAGTCGAACGAGTCAAACGGGTCGAACAGGACAATCGAGTCAAACGAGTCAAACGTGTCAAACGAGTCAAACGAGTCAAACGAGTCAAACGAGTCAAACGAGTCAAACGTGTCAAACGAGTCAAACGAGTCAAACGAGTCAAACGAGTCAAACGAGTCAAACGAGTCAAACGAGTCAAACGAGTCAAACGAGTCAAACGAGTCAAACGAGTCAAACGAGTCAAACGAGTCAAACGAGTCAAACGAGTCAAACGAGTCAAACGAGTCAAACGAGTCAAACGAGTCAAACGAGTCAAACGAGTCAAACGAGTCAAACGAGTCAAACGAGTCAAACGAGTCAAACGAGTCAAACGAGTCAAACGAGTCAAACGTGTCAAACGAGTCAAACGAGTCAAACGAGTCAAACGAGTCAAACGAGTCAAACGAGTCAAACGAGTCAAACGAGTCAAACGAGTCAAACGAGTCAAACGAGTCAAACGAGTCAAACGAGTCAAACGAGTCAAACGAGTCAAACGAGTCAAACGAGTCAAACGAGTCAAACGAGTCAACCGAGTCAAACGAGTCAAACGAGTCAAACGAGTCAAACGAGTCAAACGAGTCAAACGAGTCAAACGAGTCAAACGAGTCAAACGAGTCAAACGAGTCAAACGAGTCAAACGAGTCAAGCGAGTCACACGCGTCAAACGTGTCAAACGGGTCAAACGGGTCGAACAGGACAATCGAGTCAAACGAGTCAAACGAGTCAAACGAGTCAAACGAGTCAAACGAGTCAAACGAGTCAAACGAGTCAAACGAGTCAAACGAGTCAAACGAGTCAAACGAGTCAAACGAGTCAAACGAGTCAAACGAGTCAAACGAGTCAAACGAGTCAAACGAGTCAAACGAGTCAAACGAGTCAAACGAGTCAAACGAGTCAAACGAGTCAAACGAGTCAAACGAGTCAAACGAGTCAAACGAGTCAAACGAGTCAAACGAGTCAAACGAGTCAAACGAGTCAAACGAGTCAAACGAGTCAAACGAGTCAAACGAGTCAAACGAGTCAAACGAGTCAAACGAGTCAAACGAGTCAAACGAGTCAAACGAGTCAAACGAGTCAAACGAGTCAAACGAGTCAAACGAGTCAAACGAGTCAAACGAGTCAAACGAGTCAAACGAGTCAAACGAG
>CAJUZA010000365.1:175000-193316 GCA_910592295.1 Andrena haemorrhoa | reverse complement strand
CCTGCAGTTCACACGTTGACGCGCAATTAGCTGCGTTCTTCATCGACCCACGAGCCAAGTGATCCACCGTTCAGGGTAATCGTGTTATTAAATATGTTTGATATATATCTTTTGTTCTCTCGGTTCGGATGAAGCCGAGGCCCGTGCGCCTCCAACCAGCGCGCGAAGGAGGACCGTCCGGGCGTCGCCAACGTTGACGACACTGTGTGATTCCTGTCCAGGACGGGAACCGTCGAAACGCACGCGGAAACACCGCGACACGTCCGACGGCCGAGCGTATTCATTTAAAAACCTTCGAGATACACGGGTACGAGAACCGTAATCGTGTACTCGGGGGCCACCGCACGCGGCAGCGTCCTCCTTACACGCTCTCTATCGTCGTCGTCCCCCGAAAGCGGACGCACGGCCGGCTTCGATCGGTCCAATCGGACTTTCGCTATCGATGCTTCACAGCCGGTCCTTTTTTTCGCTATCGGGGACGCGCGATTAAGTGAGCGATACTCGGGACGCACGTCAACGCGTTCGATGTGCGAGCCGCCCTAGGTTACCCGGGTCCTCTTCTCTCTCCGAGGAGAGGGTCCCGTCCACAGGAGGACTTTTCGGAGAGCGCGACCAAAACTGAGGAAGCGGAATGCGAGTGGAAGAAGCGTCGTCGAAAGAGAGGGATAGAAACGTCGCGAAGCCGAGGCTCCGACGGCGGCTCGTTCCTGGCTGCCCTCTCTCGCGCGCGCGCTTTACTTAACCACTCGGGGCGCTTGTCTCGTGTTTTCGTCCCTGTCTTTGGTCGCGAGTAGTGACTCCCCTTTCTCGACAAGAGCCTACAACACACGCTAGCGCAGACAACACGCTCAGACGGTTATTCGTATACAACGGTACACGCCTCCGGATACGAGGTGAACGGGAATCGACGAGGGCGGCGGGCTATCGGAGGGCGATCGCAACGACGGGTCTTGTTTTTCCCGATTCAGTTAACGACGACCTCTCTCTAGAAACCTCGCGCTAGCGCACTCGTGATTGCGTTCGTATTATTATCGTCCCGTTCTCAAAGAGGCGGCGACACCGCGTCTGGCGGTCTGGCGAGCTGGGCTCTTTGCGCTTCACCGACGGGCATCGGACGGGAGCGTCGCGGTGAGAAACCAGGTTCTCCGTCTGTAGCGACCTCCGCGCGTAAGCCGTGCCACGCGGTATATAGGAGAAATGCATATTCGCATTTCGTTTTTGGTATCTGTTTAAATGCATTCGCATTTAGTATTTGGTATCTGTTTAAATGCATTCGCATTTAGTATTTGGTATCTGTTTATATAAATGCGTTCGCATTTATATTAGTGTTTGCATAGTTACGTTTCATTCAAGCGTTTTGCTTTTTGCTCTTTGAGCCTTGTTAATGATCCTTCCGCAGGTTCACCTACGGAAACCTTGTTACGACTTTTACTTCCTCTAAATGATCAAGTTTGGTCATCTTCCCGGCAACATCGGCAATGCCGAGACATTGCCGCGCACCAGTCCGAAGACCTCACTAAATCATTCAATCGGTAGTAGCGACGGGCAGTGTGTACAAAGGGCAGGGACGTAATCAACGCGAGCTTATGACTCGCGCTTACTGGGAATTCCTCGTTCATGGGGAATAATTGCAAGCCCCAATCCCTAGCACGAAGGAGGTTCAGCGGGTTACCCGGGCCTTTCGGCCAGGGAAAACACGCTGATTCCTTCAGTGTAGCGCGCGTGCGGCCCAGAACATCTAAGGGCATCACAGACCTGTTATTGCTCAATCTCGTGCGGCTAGAAGCCGCCTGTCCCTCTAAGAAGATTTGTTTGTACGTTGGTAGTAAAAACCCACCGACCGAAGTCGGGGACCTTCGTGATACCATAAGTTACGTCTATTTAGCAGGCTAGAGTCTCGTTCGTTATCGGAATTAACCAGACAAATCGCTCCACCAACTAAGAACGGCCATGCACCACCACCCACCGAATCAAGAAAGAGCTATAAATCTGTCAATCCTTCCGGTGTCCGGGCCTGGTGAGGTTTCCCGTGTTGAGTCAAATTAAGCCGCAGGCTCCACTCCTGGTGGTGCCCTTCCGTCAATTCCTTTAAGTTTCAGCTTTGCAACCATACTTCCCCCGGAACCCAAAAGCTTTGGTTTCCCGGAAGCTGCCCGCCGAGTCATCGGAGGAACTTCGGCGGATCGCTAGCTGGCATCGTTTATGGTTAGAACTAGGGCGGTATCTGATCGCCTTCGAACCTCTAACTTTCGTTCTTGATTAATGAAAACATTTTTGGCAAATGCTTTCGCTTCTGTCCGTCTTGCGACGATCCAAGAATTTCACCTCTAACGTCGCAATACGAATGCCCCCATCTGTCCCTATTAATCATTACCTCGGGGTTCCGAAAACCAACAAAATAGAACCGAGGTCCTATTCCATTATTCCATGCACACAGTATTCAGGCGAAGGTAGCCTGCTTTGAGCACTCTAATTTGTTCAAAGTAAACGTACCGGCCCACCTCGACATTCAGTGAAGAGCACCGCGATGGGATATTAGTTGGACCGCCCCGTGAAGAGCTAAGCCCACCGGTAGGACGTACCACATAATGCCAGTTAAACACCGCGAGCGGTGAACCGACACTGTGACACACAGATTCAACTACGAGCTTTTTAACCGCAACAACTTTAATATACGCTATTGGAGCTGGAATTACCGCGGCTGCTGGCACCAGACTTGCCCTCCAATGGATCCTTGTTAAAGGATTTAAAGTGTACTCATTCCGATTACGGGGCCTCGGATGAGTCCCGTATCGTTATTTTTCGTCACTACCTCCCCGTGCCGGGAGTGGGTAATTTGCGCGCCTGCTGCCTTCCTTGGATGTGGTAGCCGTTTCTCAGGCTCCCTCTCCGGAATCGAACCCTGATTCCCCGTTACCCGTTACAACCATGGTAGGCGCAGAACCTACCATCGACAGTTGATAAGGCAGACATTTGAAAGATGCGTCGCCGGTGCTAGATGACCATGCGATCAGCACAAAGTTATTCAGAGTCACCAAAGCAAACGATGGGACGGACGGTAAACCATCCGCCACCGATTGGTTTTGATCTAATAAAAGCGTTCCTTCCATCTCTGGTCGGAACTCTGTTTTGCATGTATTAGCTCTAGAATTACCACAGTTATCCAAGTAAATGTGGGTACGATCTAAGGAACCATAACTGATTTAATGAGCCATTCGCGGTTTCACCTTAATACGGTATGTACTGAGACATGCATGGCTTAATCTTTGAGACAAGCATATGACTACTGGCAGGATCAACCAGGGAGCTTCGCGAAGCTTCCCTCTTCTCTTCGAATTCACACACTTTCGTGTTCTTTCTGTTCTCATCGCGTCGTCCGCTCTTTTAGAGACGGATCGACGATGCCCCACATTTGATTTTATAAAACTTGCACATCAGCGTGCAAGTTTTCGACATCATATCCTCGAATCGTTCCACAAATTCTATCTCGGATATGTGCCGCATCTCCTCCTCTCGCTCTATATAATTCTCTCCCTCTCGACACCATATATATCAATACCTAGGATTTTCCACAGACTAACATCCTCGCATGATATTACGGGCCTTTCTCTCCACTCTCCCTTTTTATCATAACTTCGACATCATATCTTTCCGATATTTCCACAGACTAATATTTCAATCGGATATGTGCCCCTTTTTCGTATACGTTCACAGAAAGATCTCGTGTAATATACACAGACAAAATTCATTATATTTCCTTTATAAATAAGGATGGCGTCTGAAGCTCGATAAAGCGCGTATCACGCGTGCCGCTGCATCCATCGGGAAGCACGGAGTACACGCACGCTAGCATCCACCGTAGAAGCACGGACCACTATACGCTGGACATATCGACAAAGCGCGTATCATTCACGCTGGTCATGTACGTAATAGCGCGGACAAGTGCATGCTGAGCAAACGGGATAGCGCGGACCGTGCCATGCTGGTCATAACGAGTTGGCACGTAATGTGCGCGCTAGGCATATCGACAACTGACACCTCTTGGGTTTGGATCTACTTTCTCCCTCTTTCAAAGTTCGAACTAAGAGTACGATACTTTATATGTACCCGACGCTAGCCTTCCTTAGCGTTTCGTTAAGTTTAAATCGTCCATCTGCGTGGATAAAGAGTTGAATGCATAAGGTCGTACAAGCATACACAGAAGTGCATACCTGTCACCAACGTCACTTATGGACGCTCACCACATAAGGGCCATTCGGTCATAGACACCGACCCGTGGTCATGCTGTGTGGAGAAATCCGAAACGCAACACGGTAAGAACAGTCGAGACAGAATCTCGAGGAGCGGTGACTGCTTCTCAACCGAGGTCATAGAATAGCCACACGCCCAACGCTGCTCCGACCGAGACGCTCGGACCGTCGCTCTCCCTTATAGATACCGAACGGCCGGCCGGAACGCCGGCGCCGCCGTACCTTACGCACGGGCGCTTATGGGCGTAAACCGCCGCTACAACAGCCGCTGGGACTTAGCCGCGGAAAGCGTCGGAACCAAGATCAAGAGTAAACCGACTAAACGAATTATTATAAACAATCGCTGCGATCATTACCACGATGAATACACGGTCAAAAACAAAATTCGAAAATAATTTCACGGAACTTAGAAATATTTCGCTGCGATCCAAGTTTTTCGCGTTTTTCTCGAAAACCAGTACGACGACCGATGTCGAAACATTAGAGTAATACGTTCGCAATTGAACGAGGAACAGGGATCAGTAGTTGGATTCGAGGATATGTCGATTTTCGCCGCGGTCGGACCAAGGTGCCGCACGACTTAGAAACTCTTCGGGACTCTGAAATATTTCCAGCGATACAAGTTATTCGCGCTTTTCTCGAAAACCAGCACGACGACCGATGTCGAACCATTAGAGTAAAACGTTGGCAATTGAACGAGGAACAGGGATCTGTAGTTGGATTCGAGGATATGTCGATTTTTGCCGCGGTCGAACCAAGATGCCGCACGACTTTGAAACTCGACGGGACTCTGAAATATTTCGCAGCGATCCAAGTTATTCGCGCTTTTCTCGAAAACCAGCACGACGACCGATGTCGAACCCTTATAGTAAAACGTTGGCAATTGAACGAGGAACAGGGATCAGTAGTTGGATTCGAGGATATGTCGATTTCGTCCTCCGGACCAAGGTGCCGCACGACTTAGAAACTCTTCGGGACTCTGAAATATTTCCAGCGATACAAGTTATTCGCGCTTTTCTCGAAAACCAGCACGACGACCGATGTCGAACCATTAGAGTAAAACGTTGGCAATTGAACGAGGAACAGGGATCTGTAGTTGGATTCGAGGATATGTCGATTTTTGCCGCGGTCGAACCAAGATGCCGCACGACTTTGAAACTCGACGGGACTCTGAAATATTTCGCAGCGATCCAAGTTATTCGCGCTTTTCTCGAAAACCAGCACGACGACCGATGTCGAACCCTTATAGTAAAACGTTGGCAATTGAACGAGGAACAGGGATCAGTAGTTGGATTCGAGGATATGTCGATTTCGTCCTCCGGACCAAGGTGCCGCACGAGTTAGAAACTCTTCGGGACTCTGAAATATTTCCAGCGATACAAGTTATTCGCGCTTTTCTCGAAAACCAGCACGACGACCGATGTCGAACCATTAGAGTAAAACGTTGGCAATTGAACGAGGAACAGGGATCTGTAGTTGGATTCGAGGATATGTCGATTTTTGCCGCGGTCGAACCAAGATGCCGCACGACTTTGAAACTCGACGGGACTCTGAAATATTTCGCAGCGATCCAAGTTATTCGCGCTTTTCTCGAAAACCAGCACGACGACCGATGTCGAACCCTTATAGTAAAACGTTGGCAATTGAACGAGGAACAGGGATCAGTAGTTGGATTCGAGGATATGTCGATTTCGTCCTCCGGACCAAGGTGCCGCACGACTTAGAAACTCTTCGGGACTCTGAAATATTTCCAGCGATACAAGTTATTCGCGCTTTTCTCGAAAACCAGCACGACGACCGATGTCGAACCATTAGAGTAAAACGTTGGCAATTGAACGAGGAACAGGGATCTGTAGTTGGATTCGAGGATATGTCGATTTTTGCCGCGGTCGAACCAAGATGCCGCACGACTTTGAAACTCGACGGGACTCTGAAATATTTCGCAGCGATCCAAGTTATTCGCGCTTTTCTCGAAAACCAGCACGACGACCGATGTCGAACCCTTATAGTAAAACGTTGGCAATTGAACGAGGAACAGGGATCAGTAGTTGGATTCGAGGATATGTCAATTTCGTCCTCCGGACCAAGGTGCCGCACGACTTAGAAACTCGTCGGGACTCTGAAATATTTCCAGCGATACAAGTTATTCGCGCTTTTCTCGAAAACCAGCACGACGACCGATGTCGAACCATTAGAGTAAAACGTTGCCAATTGAACGAGGAACAGGGATCTGTAGTTGGATTCGAGGATATGTCGATTTTTGCCGCGGTCGAACCAAGATGCCGCACGACTTTGAAACTCGACGGGACTCTGAAATATTTCGCAGCGATCCAAGTTATTCGCGCTTTTCTCGAAAACCAGCACGACGACCGATGTCGAACCCTTATAGTAAAACGTTGGCAATTGAACGAGGAACAGGGATCAGTAGTTGGATTCGAGGATATGTCGATTTCGTCCTCCGGACCAAGGTGCCGCACGACTTAGAAACTCTTCGGGACTCTGAAATATTTCCAGCGATACAAGTTATTCGCGCTTTTCTCGAAAACCAGCACGACGACCGATGTCGAACCATTAGAGTAAAACGTTGGCAATTGAACGAGGAACAGGGATCTGTAGTTGGATTCGAGGATATGTCGATTTTTGCCGCGGTCGAACCAAGATGCCGCACGACTTTGAAACTCGACGGGACTCTGAAATATTTCGCAGCGATCCAAGTTATTCGCGCTTTTCTCGAAAACCAGCACGACGACCGATGTCGAACCCTTATAGTAAAACGTTGGCAATTGAACGAGGAACAGGGATCAGTAGTTGGATTCGAGGATATGTCAATTTCGTCCTCCGGACCAAGGTGCCGCACGACTTGGAAACTCGTCGGGACTCTGAAATATTTCCAGCGATACAAGTTATTCGCGCTTTTCTCGAAAACCAGCACGACGACCGATGTCGAACCATTAGAGTAAAACGTTGGCAATTGAACGAGGAACAGGGATCTGTAGTTGGATTCGAGGATATGTCGATTTTTGCCGCGGTCGAACCAAGATGCCGCACGACTTTGAAACTCGACGGGACTCTGAAATATTTCGCAGCGATCCAAGTTATTCGCGCTTTTCTCGAAAACCAGCACGACGACCGATGTCGAACCCTTATAGTAAAACGTTGGCAATTGAACGAGGAACAGGGATCAGTAGTTGGATTCGAGGATATGTCGATTTCGTCCTCCGGACCAAGGTGCCGCACGAGTTAGAAACTCTTCGGGACTCTGAAATATTTCCAGCGATACAAGTTATTCGCGCTTTTCTCGAAAACCAGCACGACGACCGATGTCGAACCATTAGAGTAAAACGTTGGCAATTGAACGAGGAACAGGGATCTGTAGTTGGATTCGAGGATATGTCGATTTTTGCCGCGGTCGAACCAAGATGCCGCACGACTTTGAAACTCGACGGGACTCTGAAATATTTCGCAGCGATCCAAGTTATTCGCGCTTTTCTCGAAAACCAGCACGACGACCGATGTCGAACCCTTATAGTAAAACGTTGGCAATTGAACGAGGAACAGGGATCAGTAGTTGGATTCGAGGATATGTCAATTTCGTCCTCCGGACCAAGGTGCCGCACGACTTAGAAACTCGTCGGGACTCTGAAATATTTCCAGCGATACAAGTTATTCGCGCTTTTCTCGAAAACCAGCACGACGACCGATGTCGAACCATTAGAGTAAAACGTTGGCAATTGAACGAGGAACAGGGATCTGTAGTTGGATTCGAGGATATGTCGATTTTTGCCGCGGTCGAACCAAGATGCCGCACGACTTTGAAACTCGACGGGACTCTGAAATATTTCGCAGCGATCCAAGTTATTCGCGCTTTTCTCGAAAACCAGCACGACGACCGATGTCGAACCCTTATAGTAAAACGTTGGCAATTGAACGAGGAACAGGGATCAGTAGTTGGATTCGAGGATATGTCAATTTCGTCCTCCGGACCAAGGTGCCGCACGACTTAGAAACTCGTCGGGACTCTGAAATATTTCCAGCGATACAAGTTATTCGCGCTTTTCTCGAAAACCAGCACGACGACCGATGTCGAACCATTAGAGTAAAACGTTGGCAATTGAACGAGGAACAGGGATCTGTAGTTGGATTCGAGGATATGTCGATTTTTGCCGCGGTCGAACCAAGATGCCGCACGACTTTGAAACTCGACGGGACTCTGAAATATTTCGCAGCGATCCAAGTTATTCGCGCTTTTCTCGAAAACCAGCACGACGACCGATGTCGAACCCTTATAGTAAAACGTTGGCAATTGAACGAGGAACAGGGATCAGTAGTTGGATTCGAGGATATGTCGATTTCGTCCTCCGGACCAAGGTGCCGCACGACTTAGAAACTCTTCGGGACTCTGAAATATTTCCAGCGATACAAGTTATTCGCGCTTTTCTCGAAAACCAGCACGACGACCGATGTCGAACCATTAGAGTAAAACGTTGGCAATTGAACGAGGAACAGGGATCTGTAGTTGGATTCGAGGATATGTCGATTTTTGCCGCGGTCGAACCAAGATGCCGCACGACTTTGAAACTCGACGGGACTCTGAAATATTTCGCAGCGATCCAAGTTATTCGCGCTTTTCTCGAAAACCAGCACGACGACCGATGTCGAACCCTTATAGTAAAACGTTGGCAATTGAACGAGGAACAGGGATCAGTAGTTGGATTCGAGGATATGTCGATTTCGTCCTCCGGACCAAGGTGCCGCACGACTTGGAAACTCTTCGGGACTCTGAAATATTTCCAGCGATACAAGTTATTCGCGCTTTTCTCGAAAACCAGCACGACGACCGATGTCGAACCCTTATAGTAAAACGTTGGCAATTGAACGAGGAACAGGGATCAGTAGTTGGATTCGAGGATATGTCGATTTCGTCCTCCGGACCAAGGTGCCGCACGACTTAGAAACTCTTCGGGACTCTGAAATATTTCCAGCGATACAAGTTATTCGCGCTTTTCTCGAAAACCAGCACGACGACCGATGTCGAACCATTAGAGTAAAACGTTGGCAATTGAACGAGGAACAGGGATCTGTAGTTGGATTCGAGGATATGTCGATTTTTGCCGCGGTCGAACCAAGATGCCGCACGACTTTGAAACTCGACGGGACTCTGAAATATTTCGCAGCGATCCAAGTTATTCGCGCTTTTCTCGAAAACCAGCACGACGACCGATGTCGAACCCTTATAGTAAAACGTTGGCAATTGAACGAGGAACAGGGATCAGTAGTTGGATTCGAGGATATGTCAATTTCGTCCTCCGGACCAAGGTGCCGCACGACTTAGAAACTCTTCGGGACTCTGAAATATTTCCAGCGATACAAGTTATTCGCGCTTTCCTCGAAAACCAGCACGACGACCGATGTCGAACCATTAGAGTAAAACGTTGGCAATTGAACGAGGAACAGGGATCTGTAGTTGGATTCGAGGATATGTCGATTTTTGCCGCGGTCGAACCAAGATGCCGCACGACTTTGAAACTCGACGGGACTCTGAAATATTTCGCAGCGATCCAAGTTATTCGCGCTTTTCTCGAAAACCAGCACGACGACCGATGTCGAACCATTAGAGTAAAACGTTGGCAATTGAACGAGGAACAGGCATCTGTAGTTGGATTCGAGGATATGTCGATTTTTGCCGCGGTCGAACCAAGATGCCGCACGACTTTGAAACTCGACGGGACTCTGAAATATTTCGCAGCGATCCAAGTTATTCGCGCTTTTCTCGAAAACCAGCACGACGACCGATGTCGAACCCTTATAGTAAAACGTTGGCAATTGAACGAGGAACAGGGATCAGTAGTTGGATTCGAGGATATGTCAATTTCGTCCTCCGGACCAAGGTGCCGCACGACTTGGAAACTCTTCGGGACTCTGAAATATTTCCAGCGATACAAGTTATTCGCGCTTTTCTCGAAAACCAGCACGACGACCGATGTCGAACCATTAGAGTAAAACGTTGGCAATTGAACGAGGAACAGGGATCTGTAGTTGGATTCGAGGATATGTCGATTTTTGCCGCGGTCGAACCAAGATGCCGCACGACTTTGAAACTCGACGGGACTCTGAAATATTTCGCAGCGATCCAAGTTATTCGCGCTTTTCTCGAAAACCAGCACGACGACCGATGTCGAACCCTTATAGTAAAACGTTGGCAATTGAACGAGGAACAGGGATCAGTAGTTGGATTCGAGGATATGTCAATTTCGTCCTCCGGACCAAGGTGCCGCACGACTTAGAAACTCGTCGGGACTCTGAAATATTTCCAGCGATACAAGTTATTCGCGCTTTTCTCGAAAACCAGCACGACGACCGATGTCGAACCATTAGAGTAAAACGTTGGCAATTGAACGAGGAACAGGGATCTGTAGTTGGATTCGAGGATATGTCGATTTTTGCCGCGGTCGAACCAAGATGCCGCACGACTTTGAAACTCGACGGGACTCTGAAATATTTCGCAGCGATCCAAGTTATTCGCGCTTTTCTCGAAAACCAGCACGACGACCGATGTCGAACCCTTATAGTAAAACGTTGGCAATTGAACGAGGAACAGGGATCAGTAGTTGGATTCGAGGATATGTCGATTTCGTCCTCCGGACCAAGGTGCCGCACGACTTAGAAACTCTTCGGGACTCTGAAATATTTCCAGCGATACAAGTTATTCGCGCTTTTCTCGAAAACCAGCACGACGACCGATGTCGAACCATTAGAGTAAAACGTTGGCAATTGAACGAGGAACAGGGATCTGTAGTTGGATTCGAGGATATGTCGATTTTTGCCGCGGTCGAACCAAGATGCCGCACGACTTTGAAACTCGACGGGACTCTGAAATATTTCGCAGCGATCCAAGTTATTCGCGCTTTTCTCGAAAACCAGCACGACGACCGATGTCGAACCCTTATAGTAAAACGTTGGCAATTGAACGAGGAACAGGGATCAGTAGTTGGATTCGAGGATATGTCAATTTCGTCCTCCGGACCAAGGTGCCGCACGACTTAGAAACTCGTCGGGACTCTGAAATATTTCCAGCGATACAAGTTATTCGCGCTTTTCTCGAAAACCAGCACGACGACCGATGTCGAACCATTAGAGTAAAACGTTGGCAATTGAACGAGGAACAGGGATCTGTAGTTGGATTCGAGGATATGTCGATTTTTGCCGCGGTCGAACCAAGATGCCGCACGACTTTGAAACTCGACGGGACTCTGAAATATTTCGCAGCGATCCAAGTTATTCGCGCTTTTCTCGAAAACCAGCACGACGACCGATGTCGAACCCTTATAGTAAAACGTTGGCAATTGAACGAGGAACAGGGATCAGTAGTTGGATTCGAGGATATGTCGATTTCGTCCTCCGGACCAAGGTGCCGCACGACTTAGAAACTCTTCGGGACTCTGAAATATTTCCAGCGATACAAGTTATTCGCGCTTTTCTCGAAAACCAGCACGACGACCGATGTCGAACCATTAGAGTAAAACGTTGGCAATTGAACGAGGAACAGGGATCTGTAGTTGGATTCGAGGATATGTCGATTTTTGCCGCGGTCGAACCAAGATGCCGCACGACTTTGAAACTCGACGGGACTCTGAAATATTTCGCAGCGATCCAAGTTATTCGCGCTTTTCTCGAAAACCAGCACGACGACCGATGTCGAACCCTTATAGTAAAACGTTGGCAATTGAACGAGGAACAGGGATCAGTAGTTGGATTCGAGGATATGTCGATTTCGTCCTCCGGACCAAGGTGCCGCACGACTTGGAAACTCTTCGGGACTCTGAAATATTTCCAGCGATACAAGTTATTCGCGCTTTTCTCGAAAACCAGCACGACGACCGATGTCGAACCCTTATAGTAAAACGTTGGCAATTGAACGAGGAACGGGGATCAGTAGTTGGATTCGAGGATATGTCGATTTCGTCCTCCGGACCAAGGTGCCGCACGACTTAGAAACTCGTCGGGACTCTGAAATATTTCCAGCGATACAAGTTATTCGCGCTTTTCTCGAAAACCAGCACGACGACCGATGTCGAACCATTAGAGTAAAACGTTGGCAATTGAACGAGGAACAGGGATCTGTAGTTGGATTCGAGGATATGTCGATTTTTGCCGCGGTCGAACCAAGATGCCGCACGACTTTGAAACTCGACGGGACTCTGAAATATTTCGCAGCGATCCAAGTTATTCGCGCTTTTCTCGAAAACCAGCACGACGACCGATGTCGAACCCTTATAGTAAAACGTTGGCAATTGAACGAGGAACAGGGATCAGTAGTTGGATTCGAGGATATGTCAATTTCGTCCTCCGGACCAAGGTGCCGCACGACTTAGAAACTCGTCGGGACTCTGAAATATTTCCAGCGATACAAGTTATTCGCGCTTTTCTCGAAAACCAGCACGACGACCGATGTCGAACCATTAGAGTAAAACGTTGGCAATTGAACGAGGAACAGGGATCTGTAGTTGGATTCGAGGATATGTCGATTTTTGCCGCGGTCGAACCAAGATGCCGCACGACTTTGAAACTCGACGGGACTCTGAAATATTTCGCAGCGATCCAAGTTATTCGCGCTTTTCTCGAAAACCAGCACGACGACCGATGTCGAACCCTTATAGTAAAACGTTGGCAATTGAACGAGGAACAGGGATCAGTAGTTGGATTCGAGGATATGTCGATTTCGTCCTCCGGACCAAGGTGCCGCACGACTTAGAAACTCTTCGGGACTCTGAAATATTTCCAGCGATACAAGTTATTCGCGCTTTTCTCGAAAACCAGCACGACGACCGATGTCGAACCATTAGAGTAAAACGTTGGCAATTGAACGAGGAACAGGGATCTGTAGTTGGATTCGAGGATATGTCGATTTTTGCCGCGGTCGAACCAAGATGCCGCACAACTTTGAAACTCGACGGGACTCTGAAATATTTCGCAGCGATCCAAGTTATTCGCGCTTTTCTCGAAAACCAGCACGACGACCGATGTCGAACCCTTATAGTAAAACGTTGGCAATTGAACGAGGAACAGGGATCAGTAGTTGGATTCGAGGATATGTCGATTTCGTCCTCCGGACCAAGGTGCCGCACGACTTGGAAACTCTTCGGGACTCTGAAATATTTCCAGCGATACAAGTTATTCGCGCTTTTCTCGAAAACCAGCACGACGACCGATGTCGAACCCTTATAGTAAAACGTTGGCAATTGAACGAGGAACAGGGATCAGTAGTTGGATTCGAGGATATGTCGATTTCGTCCTCCGGACCAAGGTGCCGCACGACTTAGAAACTCTTCGGGACTCTGAAATATTTCCAGCGATACAAGTTATTCGCGCTTTTCTCGAAAACCAGCACGACGACCGATGTCGAACCATTAGAGTAAAACGTTGGCAATTGAACGAGGAACAGGGATCTGTAGTTGGATTCGAGGATATGTCGATTTTTGCCGCGGTCGAACCAAGATGCCGCACGACTTTGAAACTCGACGGGACTCTGAAATATTTCGCAGCGATCCAAGTTATTCGCGCTTTTCTCGAAAACCAGCACGACGACCGATGTCGAACCCTTATAGTAAAACGTTGGCAATTGAACGAGGAACAGGGATCAGTAGTTGGATTCGAGGATATGTCAATTTCGTCCTCCGGACCAAGGTGCCGCACGACTTAGAAACTCTTCGGGACTCTGAAATATTTCCAGCGATACAAGTTATTCGCGCTTTCCTCGAAAACCAGCACGACGACCGATGTCGAACCATTAGAGTAAAACGTTGGCAATTGAACGAGGAACAGGGATCTGTAGTTGGATTCGAGGATATGTCGATTTTTGCCGCGGTCGAACCAAGATGCCGCACGACTTTGAAACTCGACGGGACTCTGAAATATTTCGCAGCGATCCAAGTTATTCGCGCTTTTCTCGAAAACCAGCACGACGACCGATGTCGAACCCTTATAGTAAAACGTTGGCAATTGAACGAGGAACAGGGATCAGTAGTTGGATTCGAGGATATGTCGATTTCGTCCTCCGGACCAAGGTGCCGCACGACTTAGAAACTCTTCGGGACTCTGAAATATTTCCAGCGATACAAGTTATTCGCGCTTTCCTCGAAAACCAGCACGACGACCGATGTCGAACCATTAGAGTAAAACGTTGGCAATTGAACGAGGAACAGGGATCTGTAGTTGGATTCGAGGATATGTCGATTTTTGCCGCGGTCGAACCAAGATGCCGCACGACTTTGAAACTCGACGGGACTCTGAAATATTTCGCAGCGATCCAAGTTATTCGCGCTTTTCTCGAAAACCAGCACGACGACCGATGTCGAACCCTTATAGTAAAACGTTGGCAATTGAACGAGGAACAGGGATCAGTAGTTGGATTCGAGGATATGTCGATTTCGTCCTCCGGACCAAGGTGCCGCACGACTTGGAAACTCTTCGGGACTCTGAAATATTTCCAGCGATACAAGTTATTCGCGCTTTTCTCGAAAACCAGCACGACGACCGATGTCGAACCCTTATAGTAAAACGTTGGCAATTGAACGAGGAACAGGGATCAGTAGTTGGATTCGAGGATATGTCGATTTCGTCCTCCGGACCAAGGTGCCGCACGACTTAGAAACTCGTCGGGACTCTGAAATATTTCCAGCGATACAAGTTATTCGCGCTTTTCTCGAAAACCAGCACGACGACCGATGTCGAACCATTAGAGTAAAACGTTGGCAATTGAACGAGGAACAGGGATCTGTAGTTGGATTCGAGGATATGTCGATTTTTGCCGCGGTCGAACCAAGATGCCGCACGACTTTGAAACTCGACGGGACTCTGAAATATTTCGCAGCGATCCAAGTTATTCGCGCTTTTCTCGAAAACCAGCACGACGACCGATGTCGAACCCTTATAGTAAAACGTTGGCAATTGAACGAGGAACAGGGATCAGTAGTTGGATTCGAGGATATGTCAATTTCGTCCTCCGGACCAAGGTGCCGCACGACTTAGAAACTCTTCGGGACTCTGAAATATTTCCAGCGATACAAGTTATTCGCGCTTTCCTCGAAAACCAGCACGACGACCGATGTCGAACCATTAGAGTAAAACGTTGGCAATTGAACGAGGAACAGGGATCTGTAGTTGGATTCGAGGATATGTCGATTTTTGCCGCGGTCGAACCAAGATGCCGCACGACTTTGAAACTCGACGGGACTCTGAAATATTTCGCAGCGATCCAAGTTATTCGCGCTTTTCTCGAAAACCAGCACGACGACCGATGTCGAACCCTTATAGTAAAACGTTGGCAATTGAACGAGGAACAGGGATCAGTAGTTGGATTCGAGGATATGTCGATTTCGTCCTCCGGACCAAGGTGCCGCACGACTTAGAAACTCTTCGGGACTCTGAAATATTTCCAGCGATACAAGTTATTCGCGCTTTCCTCGAAAACCAGCACGACGACCGATGTCGAACCATTAGAGTAAAACGTTGGCAATTGAACGAGGAACAGGGATCTGTAGTTGGATTCGAGGATATGTCGATTTTTGCCGCGGTCGAACCAAGATGCCGCACGACTTTGAAACTCGACGGGACTCTGAAATATTTCGCAGCGATCCAAGTTATTCGCGCTTTTCTCGAAAACCAGCACGACGACCGATGTCGAACCCTTATAGTAAAACGTTGGCAATTGAACGAGGAACAGGGATCAGTAGTTGGATTCGAGGATATGTCGATTTCGTCCTCCGGACCAAGGTGCCGCACGACTTAGAAACTCTTCGGGACTCTGAAATATTTCCAGCGATACAAGTTATTCGCGCTTTTCTCGAAAACCAGCACGACGACCGATGTCGAACCATTAGAGTAAAACGTTGGCAATTGAACGAGGAACAGGGATCTGTAGTTGGATTCGAGGATATGTCGATTTTTGCCGCGGTCGAACCAAGATGCCGCACGACTTTGAAACTCGACGGGACTCTGAAATATTTCGCAGCGATCCAAGTTATTCGCGCTTTTCTCGAAAACCAGCACGACGACCGATGTCGAACCCTTATAGTAAAACGTTGGCAATTGAACGAGGAACAGGGATCAGTAGTTGGATTCGAGGATATGTCGATTTCGTCCTCCGGACCAAGGTGCCGCACGACTTAGAAACTCTTCGGGACTCTGAAATATTTCCAGCGATACAAGTTATTCGCGCTTTTCTCGAAAACCAGCACGACGACCGATGTCGAACCATTAGAGTAAAACGTTGGCAATTGAACGAGGAACAGGGATCTGTAGTTGGATTCGAGGATATGTCGATTTTTGCCGCGGTCGAACCAAGATGCCGCACGACTTTGAAACTCGACGGGACTCTGAAATATTTCGCAGCGATCCAAGTTATTCGCGCTTTTCTCGAAAACCAGCACGACGACCGATGTCGAACCCTTATAGTAAAACGTTGGCAATTGAACGAGGAACAGGGATCAGTAGTTGGATTCGAGGATATGTCGATTTCGTCCTCCGGACCAAGGTGCCGCACGACTTGGAAACTCTTCGGGACTCTGAAATATTTCCAGCGATACAAGTTATTCGCGCTTTTCTCGAAAACCAGCACGACGACCGATGTCGAACCCTTATAGTAAAACGTTGGCAATTGAACGAGGAACAGGGATCAGTAGTTGGATTCGAGGATATGTCGATTTCGTCCTCCGGACCAAGGTGCCGCACGACTTAGAAACTCTTCGGGACTCTGAAATATTTCCAGCGATACAAGTTATTCGCGCTTTTCTCGAAAACCAGCACGACGACCGATGTCGAACCATTAGAGTAAAACGTTGGCAATTGAACGAGGAACAGGGATCTGTAGTTGGATTCGAGGATATGTCGATTTTTGCCGCGGTCGAACCAAGATGCCGCACGACTTTGAAACTCGACGGGACTCTGAAATATTTCGCAGCGATCCAAGTTATTCGCGCTTTTCTCGAAAACCAGCACGACGACCGATGTCGAACCCTTATAGTAAAACGTTGGCAATTGAACGAGGAACAGGGATCAGTAGTTGGATTCGAGGATATGTCGATTTCGTCCTCCGGACCAAGGTGCCGCACGACTTAGAAACTCTTCGGGACTCTGAAATATTTCCAGCGATACAAGTTATTCGCGCTTTTCTCGAAAACCAGCACGACGACCGATGTCGAACCATTAGAGTAAAACGTTGGCAATTGAACGAGGAACAGGGATCTGTAGTTGGATTCGAGGATATGTCGATTTTTGCCGCGGTCGAACCAAGATGCCGCACGACTTGGAAACTCGTCGGGACTCTGAAATATTTCCAGCGATACAAGTTATTCGCGCTTTTCTCGAAAACCAGCACGACGACCGATGTCGAACCATTAGAGTAAAACGTTGGCAATTGAACGAGGAACAGGGATCTGTAGTTGGATTCGAGGATATGTCGATTTTTGCCGCGGTCGAACCAAGATGCCGCACGACGCCGAAGTAATCAAAATCCCAGCGGCGTATTGCTTCGCCGCCGAAATATTCTAAGTGCCAGCGGCGTATTGCTTCGCCGTTGAATTAATCTGTCTCAGCGGCGTATTGCTTCGCCGCCGATGTAATCTAAGTCCCAGCGGCGTATTGCTTCGCCGCCGAAATATTCGAAGTCCCAGCGGCGTATTGCTTCGCCGTTGAAATAATCTCTCTCAACGACGTATTGCTTCGCCCCCGAAGCAATCCAAATCCCAGCGGCGTATTGCTTCGCCGTCGAAATAATCTGTCTCAGCGGCGTATTGCTTCGCCGCCGAAATATTCTAAGTGCCAGCGGCGTATTGCTTCGCCGTTGAATTAATCTGTCTCAGCGGCGTATTGCTTCGCCGCCGATGTAATCTAAGTCCCAGCGGCGTATTGCTTCGCCGCCGAAATATTCGAAGTCCCAGCGGCGTATTGCTTCGCCGTTGAAATAATCTCTCTCAACGACGTATTGCTTCGCCGCCGAAGTAATCCAAATCCCAGCGGCGTATTGCTTCGCCGTCGAAATAATCTGTCTCAGCGGCGTATTGCTTCGC
>CAJUZA010000365.1:142500-170000 GCA_910592295.1 Andrena haemorrhoa | reverse complement strand
AAACGGCGTGCGTAGATGGAAGGCACGCGACCTGGAAAAACCCTGCCCTCGCCTTGCGGGTCATCGGACAAGTTGGATCTACCCCTGGGGGGGAAGCGGCTCGTTTAGTCGGCGCTCCACGTCGCGAAGCGACGCGGAGCGCTGTCCAGCGGGGACCACGAGGAGGTAGAGCCGCCAGCGGATGCTCGATCCCAGCAGGATGGCTTTCAGCCGTTTACCTGCACCACCACAGCTCGCATTACTGCTCACTGCCTGCACGGGCGGTCGCAGGTTATTACCATTCTTCTTCTTCTTGAGTCCTTGTATCCGGCTTCTGGTGCTCCTTTCCCTTGTGTGGTTGGTCCTGGTTTGATTCTGTTGTCCATGTCTGTGTCGTATCGTCTGTCAGCGTATTCGTCTTGTCTTTGTGTGTCTTTGCCTCTGTGGTCCTCTTCTTCATTCTTCTCTTCCTGAAACTTAACATTTAAATTTCCCTCCATGTTACTACTTATTCTGTTTCTTCTTCCGGTTCCTCTTCTTTATCCCTGGCGTCGTTGGTGTCCTTGCTGCTGTGGATGGTCCTCGTCTTCTTCTGCCGTCGTCGGTCTTTCCTTGGCCTTCATTGTTGCGTGTGCAAAATCTCGGAAGATGCGGAAGGTCGTTTTACCGACGAGATCCTGTTCCGCTAGGGGCCATCCGTGGCCCTTACTCCGCAGCGCCTCCCTCATGGTCGTCCTTGCCTGCTCGTTCTCGCAGCACTGGTAGATGAGGTGGCTCGAGGTCTCCGCCGCCCCACACTCGCACAGAGCGGACTCGCTCAGTGCGAAGGTGTTGAGTTTCCACCTGAAATTTCCATGACCGCTAAGAAACTGCGTTACGTAATAGTCCGGCTGTATCCATGTGGACCTCACCCTCTGTCGGACGTCGTTGAAGAACTCGAACGTCGTTCGGCCCTTGCTCGACGTCCGCCACCGCTGCTGCCACGCGTCCATAGATTCTTCCCGTGCCTGGTGTTCCTCTTCCTTTGATGGGTTTGGTCCTTTCCTGATCCTGTAGATTTCCGCGCGTTCCTTCAGCAGCAAGTCGATCGGGACCACGCCCGCGATGATCGGGAGCGCGTCCGTGGACGTCGTCGAATAGGCCTTGGTAACTCGAAGGAGGGCCAATCTCTGTGATCGTACCAGTGCACTTCTCGATTTGGCCTGCAGAAGGTCGCACCATGCGGCTGCCGCGTACGTGGTTATGGGCACGTACAGACCTCTATACAGTGTATAGAGGGCCCCGTAGCCCAGTCCCCAGTTCGCTTTGGCTATCCTCGCGAGAGAGTTGAATAAATTCAAACACTTCTCGGAGACCTTCCGCACATGCGTGTCCATTCTCAGGCCTTTATCGAGGTGCACTCCGAGGTACCTTATCGCAGGTTGCATCTTGATTCCTCTACCGTTGAGGCGGATGGTCGGTGGTCTCCGTATATCGAGGTCACCCTTGACCAACAGCAACTCGGTTTTCTCGGCTGAAAGCTGCAACTTCTTTCTCCCACACCACTCCGAAACCGCGGTAACCGCGGCCTGGCCCCGCACCCTGAGCGCCTCTCTCGAGTTCCCAGAGACGATGACCAGCACGTCGTCGGCGTAGGCAATGGGCTCGCATTCTAGCTCCTCGGATGACAGTA
The DNA here is from genome assembly GCA_910592295.1 of Andrena haemorrhoa. Taxonomy (NCBI): domain Eukaryota; kingdom Metazoa; phylum Arthropoda; class Insecta; order Hymenoptera; family Andrenidae; genus Andrena; species Andrena haemorrhoa. The sequence goes on along the minus strand of CAJUZA010000365.1, from coordinate 168,349 downwards.
CAGCCAGCAGGTCGTCGAATACCAGATTCCAGAAGCTGGGACCCAGTATCGAGCCCTGCGGGCACCCCTTTGTAACGGATTTACTCACCGATTCCTGCTTTCCCATGATCTGCACAGACCTTTCGGAGAAGTAGCTTTCCACTAGACCGTATAGGTTTCGTGGGCAGTTCCTCCTCTTCAGCTCGTACAGAACATTCGGCCACCATACGTTGTCGAACGCCCCCGAAATATCGAGAGCAATTGCGAGAACGTAACTCTCCTCGACCTTACTCGCGACCACCTCGCGGAGTTTGACTATGGCGTCCTCCGTCGACCTTCCGGGTCGGAACCCATATTGTCGGTCGGAGGACAGTCGATGGTCGAGGAGGAGCGGCGCAAGTCTCACAGCCATCAATCTCTCGAGCAACTTCCCCACCATTGACAGCAGGCAAATTGGGCGATACGACTTCGGGCTGCTGCGATCTCGATCCGGTCCTTTGGGAATCGCAATAATGTTTCCTACCTTCCAGCGGGTCGGAAAAACTCCCCAGTCGAGGCAGCCGTTGCAGAGCTTGAGGAGCTCCTCCCGGATGCATCCCCAGGAACGCTGGATTACCTCGACCTCGATCCTGTCTGGGCCAGGGCATTTGCCTCTCCTGAGTCTAGATACCGCTGCACACAGTTCCTCTTCGAGAAACGGTAGCGCGGCTTCTGTGTCCGGTTGAACAGCGGCTTCGCGGCGGATCCACACTTGCTCTGGCGTTTCCTGGCGCGCTTCGTCATCTGGGACGAGCGCCATCAGCAGCGCCTCGGCGGTGGACCTCCAAGACTCCGTCTGTTCTCCATCTGCAAGCACCAAAGATGAAACGGCCTCCTCGCTTCGTAGTTTACCTAGGGCCGCTTTGGTTGCGACGCCCCACGGCTCCTTGTTCCCCTTTGTGGTGACAAACTGGCGCCACGTGCTGTTCTTCACGTTTGCCACCCTCTTCTTGTACGCTCTCCTGAGGGTCTTCCATTCTTCCTTGTAGATTTCCCTTGTAGTTGGATCCGTGGTCATCTGGAATTTCCGGCGCGCCCGGTGGGACGCTCTCTTCCGCTCCGTAAGTTCCCCCGTCCACCACGGTTTAGACCGATTATGCCATTTCTTAAGTGGTATTGCAGCGTCGCAGGCGCTAGTCAGTACTCGTTCGACATGTGCGGCCGCACTCTCAACGTCCTCGGCGCAAAGAATTTGCGCGTTAGAGAGAGAGCGCTTCTCGCACATTAGGACTCGCTGGAATTTGTCCCATTTGGCATTCCTGGTGTTATACCGTGGTTTCTGGAACGGCCTTCTAGCACCACCGTTTCCAAGGTCCAATCTGGTTTCGATGATCCTGTGGTCGCTGGAGGAACCGCTTTCGTGCACCTTCCAGGTCCTCGTGAGCGGTATCGCTTCCCAGCTCACCAGCGTGACGTCGATGTTTGATGATCCCCGAGAGTTCTGGAACGTGGTGGGTTGTCCCGGCTCATTCAGAACTAGCAGATCGTGCCGGGCGATTAGCTGCTCTAGCTCCTCGCCACGACTGTCGGTTTTCCCACTGTGCCAGAGGAGGGATTTCGCATTCGCGTCCACCCCCATGACCAGTATCTTCCCCTTGAGTCTCGTCACGATCTTGTCCAAATGCGCCAGTCCAACTCCAATATCCACCGATGGTGGGAAGTATTGGCTCACCACGTACACTTCCGCGCCGTCAATAGAGACCTGCGCACAGACGCAGTGCGTCGTGCACAGATCCGCGATTTCCAGCACGGTGAATCCTCGGTTACGGACGCAGATCGCCGCCCATGGCGGTTGACCCACGCTACCGCGCGATATCACCCTTGATCCGTTGCCGAATCCAGGTATGCGTCCATTGACGCTGTACGGCTCCTGCATCAGGAGGATGTCAGCGTCTACTCTCTCCATCTCAGATCGGACCTCGTGTGGTACTAATCTCGATCGCTGCATGTTGTGCTGCAGGATCTTGATTCCTCGTCCAGCCGTATAGTCGCCCTTAGCAGTGGTAGACCGTCCTGATCACTGTCTTCTCGAGGGCCTTCCTGTGCGCGGGGCACTCTTTGCTGGATGCAGCATGGTCCCCCTTGAGTCCGAACCGCCTGCAGTTCACGCAGACCGCAGACTGTGTCTTCTTGGGGCACGTCTTCGCCCCGTGCCCTTCCCCTGTGCAGTGACTGCAGACCTCTTCCTTGTGTCTGCAGTACTTGGCGATGTGTCCGAATCCCTGGCACTTGAAGCACCGACTGACTGCGAGAAAGTCGCGCACCTTGCACGCGTTCCACCCGAGGAAAACTTTGTTTGCCTCGAGCAACCTCTCTCGCAGCTTCGGTGAAACCTCGGCCACCCAGTTGGTCTCGTCGCTGTCCTTCCTTCCTGTCCTAAAACATAAAGAAAAATTCCGATTAGTCTCCTCCCCTTCCATAACTTTCGCGTTCTGTTTACGCATACACCCGAGGATGTCCTTTTCCGACAGCTCCCTCGGGACGTCGAAAATTATCATCCTCGGGTTTTTGACCGTCGGTGTTCTGGTCTGCAGTCCAGCGTCCCTGAGCTTGGGATTATCCATCAGCTCCTTCAGCGCCTCCGGTGTCGTCGTTTCCACGGCAATACCATTGCCGTGGATTGGCTTAACCGCCTTCACCTGCATCCCCCTCTTGCGAGGGTTCACCAGGGTGAAGACAGCCTCGCGTGCCTCCTCGCTCGTCCTGATCTTCCCCTCCTCTCCGTCCGGGAAAATCATTACGACGTTCCTGGGCGGCCGGACTGCCGACGGCGAAACCTTCGCCGTGTTCACTTTCACCCTGTCCGCATAGGACAGAGTGGCTGGGGTCTCCACCTTCTTCGCCACCCTTTCCAGGCATCTCGTCGCCTGGAGAGATTTCTGGACGGCACCGCTCAAGGCCCCCTCCGACTTCCTTGCCTGAGCGTTTGCCTGCTCCAGTTTCCCCTCCAGGAAACTGCTCCTGATCAGGGCCTCCTCGACCAGACCCCTCATTTCCTTGAAGCAGCGCAAGATGACAATTGCCTGCTCCTTGTTGATCTTTTTGACAGGATCCGTGCAGTATGCGAAGATCCTGAGTAGATAGGGACAGAGGGAATCTCGTTAATCCATTCATGCGCGTCACTAATTAGATGACGAGGCATTTGGCTACCTTAAGAGAGTCATAGTTACTCCCGCCGTTTACCCGCGCTTTTTTGAATTTCTTCACGTTGACATTCAGAGCACTGGGCAGAAATCACATTGCGTCAACACCCTCGGGGGCCATCGCAATGCTTTGTTTTAATTAGACAGTCGGATTCCCCTAGTCCGTGCCAGTTCTGAGCTGAGCGTTGAATGGCGGCCGAAGAGGACGACCACGACGGTAAAACCGACACGGAAGCCTCGCAGCAAGGAAGATCCGCGGGAGGCGATGGCACGGGACCGAGCTCGGATCCCGGATGCGAGACCGAAATCCCGACCGTTCACCTCACCCAGGCCCGGCTCGTCAACCAAACCCGTTTCCCAACCAAGCCCGACACGCCCCGCTCCTCAGAGCCAATCCTTATTCCGAAGTTACGGATCCAATTTGCCGACTTCCCTTACCTACATTAATCTATCGACTAGAGGCTCTTTACCTTGGAGACCTGCTGCGGATATGGGTACGAACCGGCGCGACACCTCCACGTGGCCCTCTCCTGGATTTTCAAGGTCCGAGGGGAAGATCCGGACACCGCCGCATCTGCGGTGCTCTTCGCGTTCCAAACCCTATCTCCCTGCTAGAGGTTTCCAGGGAACTCGAACGCTTATACAGAAAAGAAAACTCTTCCCGGATCTCCCGACGGCGTCTCCAGGTCATTTTGGGTTACCCCGACGAACACTCTTACGAGGGCCCGAATGGTTTGCGGTTCCGCTACCGGGTTCCGGAATAGGAACCGGATTCCCTTTCGCCCAACGGGTGTGTGTCTCAAAAAACTCTGTTTTAGGACACCACATCTGCATAGGATTTCTCTTAGGGCTTAGGATCGACTGACTCGTGTGCAACGGCTGTTCACACGAAACCCTTCTCCACGTCAGTCCTCCAGGGCCTCGCTGGAGTATTTGCTACTACCACCGAGATCTGCACCGACGGTGGCTCCAGGCAGGCTCACGCCCAGACCCTTCTGCGCACACCGCCGCGACCCTCCTACTCGTCAGGGCTTCATGGAGGACGGTCACCCGCGAACGGGTGGCACGTCCCTCCCCACTTGCCGCTGACGGCGGAGTATAGGCGCGACGCTTCAGCGCCATCCATTTTCAGGGCTAGTTGCTTCGGCAGGTGAGTTGTTACACACTCCTTAGCGGATTCCGACTTCCATGGCCACCGTCCTGCTGTCTTAAGCAACCAACGCCTTTCATGGTATCCCATAAGCGTCGACTTAGGCGCCTTAACTCTGCGTTTGGTTCATCCCACAGCGCCAGTTCTGCTTACCAAAATTGGCCCACTTGGCACTCTGATTCAATATAATCTCGTGGCTTCATGATCCAAGCAAGCCAGAGATCTCACCCATTTAAAGTTTGAGAATAGGTTGAGGTCGTTTCGGCCCCAAGGCCTCTAATCATTCGCTTTACCAGATGAAACTCGCACACGTTCGCGTAGGAACGAGCGAGTGCCAGCTATCCTGAGGGAAACTTCGGAGGGAACCAGCTACTAGATGGTTCGATTAGTCTTTCGCCCCTATACCCAGTTCCGACGATCGATTTGCACGTCAGAATCGCTACGGACCTCCATCAGGGTTTCCCCTGACTTCGTCCTGACCAGGCATAGTTCACCATCTTTCGGGTCCCAACGTGTACGCTCTAGGTGCGCCTCTTCTCGCAATGAGAACGAGACGCCCCGGGAGTGCGAGGCCGCATCGTAACGCGGCCGATCCTCCCTCGGTCGACGCAAAGGTCGACCTTCACTTTCATTCCGCCTTTAGGTTTCTTTCTCCCAATGACTCGCGCACATGTTAGACTCCTTGGTCCGTGTTTCAAGACGGGTCCTGAGAGTACCCAAAGCAGTAGCGTCGCCGACCGGTAATTCGAAGCTTGGCCAGTCCAAGGACACCGCCTGCTAACAGCTGGCCAGGCCCGGGGACGGCACCAGGTCCGTGCCTCCGGGTAAGAACTGGCCGGGCTTGCGGCGGGCCTGACGCCCACACATTCGAAAATGGATTGGTTGCGGCCTGATACCGTCAGAGTACCGTCGCGCAGCCGGCCGGGCGGCCGAGGGTCTGTCGCGTGCTCTGGGAGCAACGAAACAGGCAACCGCTCGGGCCGTAGACCGACACGCAACGGGTCGCGACGTTCTACTAGGGGAGAAGTGCACGACTACGTGGCCGGAACATTCGCCGCCGGTGGTGTACCCTCGCTAATGGACCACGAAAGTCCACCCGGAGTATCGCGCACCGACGGGAGCCAGCCTCGTCGACGATGAATCTCCCCATTCGATCTTTTGGGTTTCTCAGGTTTACCCCTGAACGGTTTCACGTACTCTTGAACTCTCTCTTCAAAGTTCTTTTCAACTTTCCCTCACGGTACTTGTTCGCTATCGGTCTCGTGGTTGTATTTAGCCTTAGATGGAGTTTACCACCCACTTAGGGTTGCACTCTCAAGCAACCCGACTCTATGGAGAGATCCTCCCGAAACGCGTACCGGTCGCTACGGGCCTGGCACCCTCTGCGGGTAAGTGGCCCCATTCAAGATGGACTTGGACGCGGTGCGACGTCACGGGATAAACGGATCCTCCTGAACACTACAATTCCCTGCGGCGGAACCGCGGGATTCAGTGCTGGGCTAATTCCTGTTCGCTCGCCGCTACTAAGGAAATCCTTGTTAGTTTCTTTTCCTCCGCTTAGTAATATGCTTAAATTCAGCGGGTAATCTCGCCTACTCTGAGGTCGTCAATCATATGGAGAGAAGATATATAAATCGTGCTCCCTCTTTTTGATACTTTATCTCGACGGGTCTCCCGGCGGCGGGAGTACGGGGGGGTGTGCGCGTATTGCGAGTTGACACCGACGACGGGGCCGGGCCGGACGAGAAGCTGGGCTGAAGAATACAAGGAGAAGAATATAAATAAACTTCTTCGATTCTTTCTCTTCCCTTGCTCGCTCGCAGTTTCCCATGCGCACCGCGTATACGGCATCACACGCCACGCACATATATCTTCCCCCGTACACATCCCGGCTCATAGCCAGACTCGTTGTGTATCCAGAGGTGCCATCGCACGATTTCAGAGAAAAGGTATATGGACTCTTTTTCTCTTCTAATAGAGAATTAGTCCCCCCTACCTCTATTTGCGCCTCGCCAAAGTGTCTCTTTTCGTCGCGCATCGTCGAATCGATCCGCGAGACTCCCGCGGAACGACCACCGGTTTTTACTTTAACGTCCGTCCGCTATATTAGCTTTGAGATTCCGCTATCCCTTCACGCTGCGAGCAGCAGAGGGAACCGCGGGAAAAATAAGCTTTTCCGTGGACTGTACGACCGGTGAGACGCGCGGTCTCTTATACGGTCGACCAACAACGCGACAAAGACATGGGGCGATCGGGGAGACTCGTTCTTCCATTCTACACGAAGGAGAGTCATAACCACCTTTCGCGGCATCAGCGCCTTTCGGTTCTCGTCAAAATTCAAATTCGCGCAGCCGCGCCAATGAGGATTTCGGGGTACAGAAACGTTAAACGACGCATGCAGCAATCTCTCATCGAATGTTTGGCGCAAACACTAGTCTGTGTCGACGGAACGTGGCCATAGGGAGAGAACGAATAGGGCTTGGCGAGGACACGCGCAACGGACGGGGAAATACATCGACCCGATCCTGTTAACGCGTGGTTGTTTATCATCCCGCACAGCGCCTGTATTCGTGTAATACACCCTTGGATCTTCACGGCGTCCCGAAGAACGAGTGGTGTGCCCTCGATTTATCGATTGACTTTTATCACTTGTCAAAACGACGACCCTCTTTTTAAAATCCCTGGGGCCTCGTGAAGGCGACGATATAGATCGGCGCACATATGCCGCGCACTGCTCTTTCTCTCTATCTATCTCTCGCTCTTTGGTGTCTCTTTCTCAGGACAAATTTTTCATTTCAGGCGACGTCGGGAGCACGGTAAAAAGATCTCGCGCAGAACGTGAAGGCAAATCTACACCACCGGTGCGAGCGGAGAGGCTGCCGTGAGTGTGCTTGATCCGGGGAGCGGTGCAGCACACGGGCGGTCGTTTTAAAACAACGACGCACGACGCCGTGAAAGCACGCACGCGAGTCCGCACGATGATCATATTTTCATCACGTTCGCCTCTCTCTTTTCTCGCACGGGAGAGATTACACGCTTCAACGACTCTGGCGCGAGCCGTGGCAAACGCCGACGAACAGCCCAACTTTCGCTCGTACGTCGCGCGTATCTCGCGTGTATCATCGACCCGACACCGAAACGCGTTACATCGTCGGAAACGCGAGACGGCGAGGATGACACGCCGAGGAGAAACCGACGCAAGCAGTCTTTTGTTTGTGATAACGACCCTCAGCCAGGCGTGGTCCAGGAATTGTATCCGTGGACCGCAATGTGCGTTCGAAATGTCGATGTTCATGTGTCCTGCAGTTCACACGTTGACGCGCAATTAGCTGCGTTCTTCATCGACCCACGAGCCAAGTGATCCACCGTTCAGGGTAATCGTGTTATTAAATATGTTTGATATATATCTTTTGTTCTCTCGGTTCGGATGAAGCCGAGGCCCGTGCGCCTCCAACCAGCGCGCGAAGGAGGACCGTCCGGGCGTCGCCAACGTTGACGACACTGTGTGATTCCTGTCCAGGACGGGAACCGTCGAAACGCACGCGGAAACACCGCGACACGTCCGACGGCCGAGCGTATTCATTTAAAAACCTTCGAGATACACGGGTACGAGAACCGTAATCGTGTACTCGGGGGCCACCGCACGCGGCAGCGTCCTCCTTACACGCTCTCTATCGTCGTCGTCCCCCGAAAGCGGACGCACGGCCGGCTTCGATCGGTCCAATCGGACTTTCGCTATCGATGCTTCACAGCCGGTCCTTTTTTTCGCTATCGGGGACACGCGATTAAGTGAGCGATACTCGGGACGCACGTCAACGCGTTCGATGTGCGAGCCGCCCTAGGTTACCCGGGTCCTCTTCTCTCTCCGAGGAGAGGGTCCCGTCCACAGGAGGACTTTTCGGAGAGCGCGACCAAAACTGAGGAAGCGGAATGCGAGTGGAAGAAGCGTCGTCGAAAGAGAGGGATAGAAACGTCGCGAAGCCGAGGCTCCGACGGCGGCTCGTTCCTGGCTGCCCTCTCTCGCGCGCGCGCTTTACTTAACCACTCGGGGCGCTTGTCTCGTGTTTTCGTCCCTGTCTTTGGTCGCGAGTAGTGACTCCCCTTTCTCGACAAGAGCCTACAACACACGCTAGCGCAGACAACACGCTCAGACGGTTATTCGTATACAACGGTACACGCCTCCGGATACGAGGTGAACGGGAATCGACGAGGGCGGCGGGCTATCGGAGGGCGATCGCAACGACGGGTCTTGTTTTTCCCGATTCAGTTAACGACGACCTCTCTCTAGAAACCTCGCGCTAGCGCACTCGTGATTGCGTTCGTATTATTATCGTCCCGTTCTCAAAGAGGCGGCGACACCGCGTCTGGCGGTCTGGCGAGCTGGGCTCTTTGCGCTTCACCGACGGGCATCGGACGGGAGCGTCGCGGTGAGAAACCAGGTTCTCCGTCTGTAGCGACCTCCGCGCGTAAGCCGTGCCACGCGGTATATAGGAGAAATGCATATTCGCATTTCGTTTTTGGTATCTGTTTAAATGCATTCGCATTTAGTATTTGGTATCTGTTTAAATGCATTCGCATTTAGTATTTGGTATCTGTTTATATAAATGCGTTCGCATTTATATTAGTGTTTGCATAGTTACGTTTCATTCAAGCGTTTTGCTTTTTGCTCTTTGAGCCTTGTTAATGATCCTTCCGCAGGTTCACCTACGGAAACCTTGTTACGACTTTTACTTCCTCTAAATGATCAAGTTTGGTCATCTTCCCGGCAACATCGGCAATGCCGAGACATTGCCGCGCACCAGTCCGAAGACCTCACTAAATCATTCAATCGGTAGTAGCGACGGGCGGTGTGTACAAAGGGCAGGGACGTAATCAACGCGAGCTTATGACTCGCGCTTACTGGGAATTCCTCGTTCATGGGGAATAATTGCAAGCCCCAATCCCTAGCACGAAGGAGGTTCAGCGGGTTACCCGGGCCTTTCGGCCAGGGAAAACACGCTGATTCCTTCAGTGTAGCGCGCGTGCGGCCCAGAACATCTAAGGGCATCACAGACCTGTTATTGCTCAATCTCGTGCGGCTAGAAGCCGCCTGTCCCTCTAAGAAGATTTGTTTGTACGTTGGTAGTAAAAACCCACCGACCGAAGTCGGGGACCTTCGTGATACCATAAGTTACGTCTATTTAGCAGGCTAGAGTCTCGTTCGTTATCGGAATTAACCAGACAAATCGCTCCACCAACTAAGAACGGCCATGCACCACAACCCACCGAATCAAGAAAGAGCTATAAATCTGTCAATCCTTCCGGTGTCCGGGCCTGGTGAGGTTTCCCGTGTTGAGTCAAATTAAGCCGCAGGCTCCACTCCTGGTGGTGCCCTTCCGTCAATTCCTTTAAGTTTCAGCTTTGCAACCATACTTCCCCCGGAACCCAAAAGCTTTGGTTTCCCGGAAGCTGCCCGCCGAGTCATCGGAGGAACTTCGGCGGATCGCTAGCTGGCATCGTTTATGGTTAGAACTAGGGCGGTATCTGATCGCCTTCGAACCTCTAACTTTCGTTCTTGATTAATGAAAACATTTTTGGCAAATGCTTTCGCTTCTGTCCGTCTTGCGACGATCCAAGAATTTCACCTCTAACGTCGCAATACGAATGCCCCCATCTGTCCCTATTAATCATTACCTCGGGGTTCCGAAAACCAACAAAATAGAACCGAGGTCCTATTCCATTATTCCATGCACACAGTATTCAGGCGAAGGTAGCCTGCTTTGAGCACTCTAATTTGTTCAAAGTAAACGTACCGGCCCACCTCGACACTCAGTGAAGAGCACCGCGATGGGATATTAGTTGGACCGCCCCGTGAAGAGCTAAGCCCACCGGTAGGACGTACCACATAATGCCAGTTAAACACCGCGAGCGGTGAACCGACACTGTGACACACAGATTCAACTACGAGCTTTTTAACCGCAACAACTTTAATATACGCTATTGGAGCTGGAATTACCGCGGCTGCTGGCACCAGACTTGCCCTCCAATGGATCCTTGTTAAAGGATTTAAAGTGTACTCATTCCGATTACGGGGCCTCGGATGAGTCCCGTATCGTTATTTTTCGTCACTACCTCCCCGTGCCGGGAGTGGGTAATTTGCGCGCCTGCTGCCTTCCTTGGATGTGGTAGCCGTTTCTCAGGCTCCCTCTCCGGAATCGAACCCTGATTCCCCGTTACCCGTTACAACCATGGTAGGCGCAGAACCTACCATCGACAGTTGATAAGGCAGACATTTGAAAGATGCGTCGCCGGTGCTAGATGACCATGCGATCAGCACAAAGTTATTCAGAGTCACCAAAGCAAACGATGGGACGGACGGTAAACCATCCGCCACCGATTGGTTTTGATCTAATAAAAGCGTTCCTTCCATCTCTGGTCGGAACTCTGTTTTGCATGTATTAGCTCTAGAATTACCACAGTTATCCAAGTAAATGTGGGTACGATCTAAGGAACCATAACTGATTTAATGAGCCATTCGCGGTTTCACCTTAATACGGTATGTACTGAGACATGCATGGCTTAATCTTTGAGACAAGCATATGACTACTGGCAGGATCAACCAGGGAGCTTCGCGAAGCTTCCCTCTTCTCTTCGAATTCACACACTTTCGTGTTCTTTCTGTTCTCATCGCGTCGTCCGCTCTTTTAGAGACGGATCGACGATGCCCCACATTTGATTTTATAAAACTTGCACATCAGCGTGCAAGTTTTCGACATCATATCCTCGAATCGTTCCACAAATTCTATCTCGGATATGTGCCGCATCTCCTCCTCTCGCTCTATATAATTCTCTCCCTCTCGACACCATATATATCAATACCTAGGATTTTCCACAGACTAACATCCTCGCATGATATTACGGGCCTTTCTCTCCACTCTCCCTTTTTATCATAACTTCGACATCATATCTTTCCGATATTTCCACAGACTAATATTTCAATCGGATATGTGCCCCTTTTTCGTATACGTTCACAGAAAGATCTCGTGTAATATACACAGACAAAATTCATTATATTTCCTTTATAAATAAGGATGGCGTCTGAAGCTCGATAAAGCGCGTATCACGCGTGCCGCTGCATCCATCGGGAAGCACGGAGTACACGCACGCTAGCATCCACCGTAGAAGCACGGACCACTACACGCTGGACATATCGACAAAGCGCGTATCATTCACGCTGGTCATGTACGTAATAGCGCGGACAAGTGCATGCTGAGCAAACGGGATAGCGCGGACCGTGCCATGCTGGTCATAACGAGTTGGCACGTAATGTGCGCGCTAGGCATATCGACAACTGACACCTCTTGGGTTTGGATCTACTTTCTCCCTCTTTCAAAGTTCGAACTAAGAGTACGATACTTTATATGTACCCGACGCTAGCCTTCCTTAGCGTTTCGTTAAGTTTAAATCGTCCATCTGCGTGGATAAAGAGTTGAATGCATAAGGTCGTACAAGCATACACAGAAGTGCATACCTGTCACCAACGTCACTTATGGACGCTCACCACATAAGGGCCATTCGGTCATAGACACCGACCCGTGGTCATGCTGTGTGGAGAAATCCGAAACGCAACACGGTAAGAACAGTCGAGACAGAATCTCGAGGAGCGGTGACTGCTTCTCAACCGAGGTCATAGAATAGCCACACGCCCAACGCTGCTCCGACCGAGACGCTCGGACCGTCGCTCTCCCTTATAGATACCGAACGGCCGGCCGGAACGCCGGCGCCGCCGTACCTTACGCACGGGCGCTTATGGGCGTAAACCGCCGCTACAACAGCCGCTGGGACTTAGCCGCGGAAAGCGTCGGAACCAAGATCAAGAGTAAACCGACTAAACGAATTATTATAAACAATCGCTGCGATCATTACCACGATGAATACACGGTCAAAAACAAAATTCGAAAATAATTTCACGGAACTTAGAAATATTTCGCTGCGATCCAAGTTTTTCGCGTTTTTCTCGAAAACCAGTACGACGACCGATGTCGAAACATTAGAGTAATACGTTCGCAATTGAACGAGGAACAGGGATCAGTAGTTGGATTCGAGGATATGTCGATTTTCGCCGCGGTCGGACCAAGGTGCCGCACGACTTAGAAACTCTTCGGGACTCTGAAATATTTCCAGCGATACAAGTTATTCGCGCTTTTCTCGAAAACCAGCACGACGACCGATGTCGAACCATTAGAGTAAAACGTTGGCAATTGAACGAGGAACAGGGATCTGTAGTTGGATTCGAGGATATGTCGATTTTTGCCGCGGTCGAACCAAGATGCCGCACGACTTTGAAACTCGACGGGACTCTGAAATATTTCGCAGCGATCCAAGTTATTCGCGCTTTTCTCGAAAACCAGCACGACGACCGATGTCGAACCCTTATAGTAAAACGTTGGCAATTGAACGAGGAACAGGGATCAGTAGTTGGATTCGAGGATATGTCGATTTCGTCCTCCGGACCAAGGTGCCGCACGACTTAGAAACTCGACGGGACTCTGAAATATTTCCAGCGATACAAGTTATTCGCGCTTTTCTCGAAAACCAGCACGACGACCGATGTCGAACCCTTATAGTAAAACGTTGGCAATTGAACGAGGAACAGGGATCAGTAGTTGGATTCGAGGATATGTCGATTTCGTCCTCCGGACCAAGGTGCCGCACGACTTAGAAACTCTTCGGGACTCTGAAATATTTCCAGCGATACAAGTTATTCGCGCTTTTCTCGAAAACCAGCACGACGACCGATGTCGAACCATTAGAGTAAAACGTTGGCAATTGAACGAGGAACAGGGATCTGTAGTTGGATTCGAGGATATGTCGATTTTTGCCGCGGTCGAACCAAGATGCCGCACGACTTTGAAACTCGACGGGACTCTGAAATATTTCGCAGCGATCCAAGTTATTCGCGCTTTTCTCGAAAACCAGCACGACGACCGATGTCGAACCCTTATAGTAAAACGTTGGCAATTGAACGAGGAACAGGGATCAGTAGTTGGATTCGAGGATATGTCGATTTCGTCCTCCGGACCAAGGTGCCGCACGACTTAGAAACTCTTCGGGACTCTGAAATATTTCCAGCGATACAAGTTATTCGCGCTTTTCTCGAAAACCAGCACGACGACCGATGTCGAACCATTAGAGTAAAACGTTGGCAATTGAACGAGGAACAGGGATCTGTAGTTGGATTCGAGGATATGTCGATTTTTGCCGCGGTCGAACCAAGATGCCGCACGACTTTGAAACTCGACGGGACTCTGAAATATTTCGCAGCGATCCAAGTTATTCGCGCTTTTCTCGAAAACCAGCACGACGACCGATGTCGAACCCTTATAGTAAAACGTTGGCAATTGAACGAGGAACAGGGATCAGTAGTTGGATTCGAGGATATGTCAATTTCGTCCTCCGGACCAAGGTGCCGCACGACTTAGAAACTCGTCGGGACTCTGAAATATTTCCAGCGATACAAGTTATTCGCGCTTTTCTCGAAAACCAGCACGACGACCGATGTCGAACCATTAGAGTAAAACGTTGCCAATTGAACGAGGAACAGGGATCTGTAGTTGGATTCGAGGATATGTCGATTTTTGCCGCGGTCGAACCAAGATGCCGCACGACTTTGAAACTCGACGGGACTCTGAAATATTTCGCAGCGATCCAAGTTATTCGCGCTTTTCTCGAAAACCAGCACGACGACCGATGTCGAACCCTTATAGTAAAACGTTGGCAATTGAACGAGGAACAGGGATCAGTAGTTGGATTCGAGGATATGTCGATTTCGTCCTCCGGACCAAGGTGCCGCACGACTTAGAAACTCTTCGGGACTCTGAAATATTTCCAACGATACAAGTTATTCGCGCTTTTCTCGAAAACCAGCACGACGACCGATGTCGAACCATTAGAGTAAAACGTTGGCAATTGAACGAGGAACAGGGATCTGTAGTTGGATTCGAGGATATGTCGATTTTTGCCGCGGTCGAACCAAGATGCCGCACGACTTTGAAACTCGACGGGACTCTGAAATATTTCGCAGCGATCCAAGTTATTCGCGCTTTTCTCGAAAACCAGCACGACGACCGATGTCGAACCCTTATAGTAAAACGTTGGCAATTGAACGAGGAACAGGGATCAGTAGTTGGATTCGAGGATATGTCAATTTCGTCCTCCGGACCAAGGTGCCGCACGACTTGGAAACTCGTCGGGACTCTGAAATATTTCCAGCGATACAAGTTATTCGCGCTTTTCTCGAAAACCAGCACGACGACCGATGTCGAACCATTAGAGTAAAACGTTGGCAATTGAACGAGGAACAGGGATCTGTAGTTGGATTCGAGGATATGTCGATTTTTGCCGCGGTCGAACCAAGATGCCGCACGACTTTGAAACTCGACGGGACTCTGAAATATTTCGCAGCGATCCAAGTTATTCGCGCTTTTCTCGAAAACCAGCACGACGACCGATGTCGAACCCTTATAGTAAAACGTTGGCAATTGAACGAGGAACAGGGATCAGTAGTTGGATTCGAGGATATGTCGATTTCGTCCTCCGGACCAAGGTGCCGCACGAGTTAGAAACTCTTCGGGACTCTGAAATATTTCCAGCGATACAAGTTATTCGCGCTTTTCTCGAAAACCAGCACGACGACCGATGTCGAACCATTAGAGTAAAACGTTGGCAATTGAACGAGGAACAGGGATCTGTAGTTGGATTCGAGGATATGTCGATTTTTGCCGCGGTCGAACCAAGATGCCGCACGACTTTGAAACTCGACGGGACTCTGAAATATTTCGCAGCGATCCAAGTTATTCGCGCTTTTCTCGAAAACCAGCACGACGACCGATGTCGAACCCTTATAGTAAAACGTTGGCAATTGAACGAGGAACAGGGATCAGTAGTTGGATTCGAGGATATGTCAATTTCGTCCTCCGGACCAAGGTGCCGCACGACTTAGAAACTCGTCGGGACTCTGAAATATTTCCAGCGATACAAGTTATTCGCGCTTTTCTCGAAAACCAGCACGACGACCGATGTCGAACCATTAGAGTAAAACGTTGGCAATTGAACGAGGAACAGGGATCTGTAGTTGGATTCGAGGATATGTCGATTTTTGCCGCGGTCGAACCAAGATGCCGCACGACTTTGAAACTCGACGGGACTCTGAAATATTTCGCAGCGATCCAAGTTATTCGCGCTTTTCTCGAAAACCAGCACGACGACCGATGTCGAACCCTTATAGTAAAACGTTGGCAATTGAACGAGGAACAGGGATCAGTAGTTGGATTCGAGGATATGTCAATTTCGTCCTCCGGACCAAGGTGCCGCACGACTTAGAAACTCGTCGGGACTCTGAAATATTTCCAGCGATACAAGTTATTCGCGCTTTTCTCGAAAACCAGCACGACGACCGATGTCGAACCATTAGAGTAAAACGTTGGCAATTGAACGAGGAACAGGGATCTGTAGTTGGATTCGAGGATATGTCGATTTTTGCCGCGGTCGAACCAAGATGCCGCACGACTTTGAAACTCGACGGGACTCTGAAATATTTCGCAGCGATCCAAGTTATTCGCGCTTTTCTCGAAAACCAGCACGACGACCGATGTCGAACCCTTATAGTAAAACGTTGGCAATTGAACGAGGAACAGGGATCAGTAGTTGGATTCGAGGATATGTCGATTTCGTCCTCCGGACCAAGGTGCCGCACGACTTAGAAACTCTTCGGGACTCTGAAATATTTCCAGCGATACAAGTTATTCGCGCTTTTCTCGAAAACCAGCACGACGACCGATGTCGAACCATTAGAGTAAAACGTTGGCAATTGAACGAGGAACAGGGATCTGTAGTTGGATTCGAGGATATGTCGATTTTTGCCGCGGTCGAACCAAGATGCCGCACGACTTTGAAACTCGACGGGACTCTGAAATATTTCGCAGCGATCCAAGTTATTCGCGCTTTTCTCGAAAACCAGCACGACGACCGATGTCGAACCCTTATAGTAAAACGTTGGCAATTGAACGAGGAACAGGGATCAGTAGTTGGATTCGAGGATATGTCAATTTCGTCCTCCGGACCAAGGTGCCGCACGACTTAGAAACTCGTCGGGACTCTGAAATATTTCCAGCGATACAAGTTATTCGCGCTTTTCTCGAAAACCAGCACGACGACCGATGTCGAACCATTAGAGTAAAACGTTGGCAATTGAACGAGGAACAGGGATCTGTAGTTGGATTCGAGGATATGTCGATTTTTGCCGCGGTCGAACCAAGATGCCGCACGACTTTGAAACTCGACGGGACTCTGAAATATTTCGCAGCGATCCAAGTTATTCGCGCTTTTCTCGAAAACCAGCACGACGACCGATGTCGAACCCTTATAGTAAAACGTTGGCAATTGAACGAGGAACAGGGATCAGTAGTTGGATTCGAGGATATGTCGATTTCGTCCTCCGGACCAAGGTGCCGCACGAGTTAGAAACTCTTCGGGACTCTGAAATATTTCCAGCGATACAAGTTATTCGCGCTTTTCTCGAAAACCAGCACGACGACCGATGTCGAACCATTAGAGTAAAACGTTGGCAATTGAACGAGGAACAGGGATCTGTAGTTGGATTCGAGGATATGTCGATTTTTGCCGCGGTCGAACCAAGATGCCGCACGACTTTGAAACTCGACGGGACTCTGAAATATTTCGCAGCGATCCAAGTTATTCGCGCTTTTCTCGAAAACCAGCACGACGACCGATGTCGAACCCTTATAGTAAAACGTTGGCAATTGAACGAGGAACAGGGATCAGTAGTTGGATTCGAGGATATGTCAATTTCGTCCTCCGGACCAAGGTGCCGCACGACTTAGAAACTCGTCGGGACTCTGAAATATTTCCAGCGATACAAGTTATTCGCGCTTTTCTCGAAAACCAGCACGACGACCGATGTCGAACCATTAGAGTAAAACGTTGGCAATTGAACGAGGAACAGGGATCTGTAGTTGGATTCGAGGATATGTCGATTTTTGCCGCGGTCGAACCAAGATGCCGCACGACTTTGAAACTCGACGGGACTCTGAAATATTTCGCAGCGATCCAAGTTATTCGCGCTTTTCTCGAAAACCAGCACGACGACCGATGTCGAACCCTTATAGTAAAACGTTGGCAATTGAACGAGGAACAGGGATCAGTAGTTGGATTCGAGGATATGTCAATTTCGTCCTCCGGACCAAGGTGCCGCACGACTTAGAAACTCGTCGGGACTCTGAAATATTTCCAGCGATACAAGTTATTCGCGCTTTTCTCGAAAACCAGCACGACGACCGATGTCGAACCATTAGAGTAAAACGTTGGCAATTGAACGAGGAACAGGGATCTGTAGTTGGATTCGAGGATATGTCGATTTTTGCCGCGGTCGAACCAAGATGCCGCACGACTTTGAAACTCGACGGGACTCTGAAATATTTCGCAGCGATCCAAGTTATTCGCGCTTTTCTCGAAAACCAGCACGACGACCGATGTCGAACCCTTATAGTAAAACGTTGGCAATTGAACGAGGAACAGGGATCAGTAGTTGGATTCGAGGATATGTCGATTTCGTCCTCCGGACCAAGGTGCCGCACGACTTAGAAACTCTTCGGGACTCTGAAATATTTCCAGCGATACAAGTTATTCGCGCTTTTCTCGAAAACCAGCACGACGACCGATGTCGAACCATTAGAGTAAAACGTTGGCAATTGAACGAGGAACAGGGATCTGTAGTTGGATTCGAGGATATGTCGATTTTTGCCGCGGTCGAACCAAGATGCCGCACGACTTTGAAACTCGACGGGACTCTGAAATATTTCGCAGCGATCCAAGTTATTCGCGCTTTTCTCGAAAACCAGCACGACGACCGATGTCGAACCCTTATAGTAAAACGTTGGCAATTGAACGAGGAACAGGGATCAGTAGTTGGATTCGAGGATATGTCAATTTCGTCCTCCGGACCAAGGTGCCGCACGACTTAGAAACTCGTCGGGACTCTGAAATATTTCCAGCGATACAAGTTATTCGCGCTTTTCTCGAAAACCAGCACGACGACCGATGTCGAACCATTAGAGTAAAACGTTGGCAATTGAACGAGGAACAGGGATCTGTAGTTGGATTCGAGGATATGTCGATTTTTGCCGCGGTCGAACCAAGATGCCGCACGACTTTGAAACTCGACGGGACTCTGAAATATTTCGCAGCGATCCAAGTTATTCGCGCTTTTCTCGAAAACCAGCACGACGACCGATGTCGAACCCTTATAGTAAAACGTTGGCAATTGAACGAGGAACAGGGATCAGTAGTTGGATTCGAGGATATGTCGATTTCGTCCTCCGGACCAAGGTGCCGCACGACTTAGAAACTCTTCGGGACTCTGAAATATTTCCAGCGATACAAGTTATTCGCGCTTTTCTCGAAAACCAGCACGACGACCGATGTCGAACCATTAGAGTAAAACGTTGGCAATTGAACGAGGAACAGGGATCTGTAGTTGGATTCGAGGATATGTCGATTTTTGCCGCGGTCGAACCAAGATGCCGCACGACTTTGAAACTCGACGGGACTCTGAAATATTTCGCAGCGATCCAAGTTATTCGCGCTTTTCTCGAAAACCAGCACGACGACCGATGTCGAACCCTTATAGTAAAACGTTGGCAATTGAACGAGGAACAGGGATCAGTAGTTGGATTCGAGGATATGTCGATTTCGTCCTCCGGACCAAGGTGCCGCACGACTTGGAAACTCTTCGGGACTCTGAAATATTTCCAGCGATACAAGTTATTCGCGCTTTTCTCGAAAACCAGCACGACGACCGATGTCGAACCCTTATAGTAAAACGTTGGCAATTGAACGAGGAACAGGGATCAGTAGTTGGATTCGAGGATATGTCGATTTCGTCCTCCGGACCAAGGTGCCGCACGACTTAGAAACTCGTCGGGACTCTGAAATATTTCCAGCGATACAAGTTATTCGCGCTTTTCTCGAAAACCAGCACGACGACCGATGTCGAACCATTAGAGTAAAACGTTGGCAATTGAACGAGGAACAGGGATCTGTAGTTGGATTCGAGGATATGTCGATTTTTGCCGCGGTCGAACCAAGATGCCGCACGACTTTGAAACTCGACGGGACTCTGAAATATTTCGCAGCGATCCAAGTTATTCGCGCTTTTCTCGAAAACCAGCACGACGACCGATGTCGAACCCTTATAGTAAAACGTTGGCAATTGAACGAGGAACAGGGATCAGTAGTTGGATTCGAGGATATGTCAATTTCGTCCTCCGGACCAAGGTGCCGCACGACTTAGAAACTCGTCGGGACTCTGAAATATTTCCAGCGATACAAGTTATTCGCGCTTTTCTCGAAAACCAGCACGACGACCGATGTCGAACCATTAGAGTAAAACGTTGGCAATTGAACGAGGAACAGGGATCTGTAGTTGGATTCGAGGATATGTCGATTTTTGCCGCGGTCGAACCAAGATGCCGCACGACTTTGAAACTCGACGGGACTCTGAAATATTTCGCAGCGATCCAAGTTATTCGCGCTTTTCTCGAAAACCAGCACGACGACCGATGTCGAACCCTTATAGTAAAACGTTGGCAATTGAACGAGGAACAGGGATCAGTAGTTGGATTCGAGGATATGTCGATTTCGTCCTCCGGACCAAGGTGCCGCACGACTTAGAAACTCTTCGGGACTCTGAAATATTTCCAGCGATACAAGTTATTCGCGCTTTTCTCGAAAACCAGCACGACGACCGATGTCGAACCATTAGAGTAAAACGTTGGCAATTGAACGAGGAACAGGGATCTGTAGTTGGATTCGAGGATATGTCGATTTTTGCCGCGGTCGAACCAAGATGCCGCACGACTTTGAAACTCGACGGGACTCTGAAATATTTCGCAGCGATCCAAGTTATTCGCGCTTTTCTCGAAAACCAGCACGACGACCGATGTCGAACCCTTATAGTGAAACGTTGGCAATTGAACGAGGAACAGGGATCAGTAGTTGGATTCGAGGATATGTCGATTTCGTCCTCCGGACCAAGGTGCCGCACGACTTGGAAACTCTTCGGGACTCTGAAATATTTCCAGCGATACAAGTTATTCGCGCTTTTCTCGAAAACCAGCACGACGACCGATGTCGAACCCTTATAGTAAAACGTTGGCAATTGAACGAGGAACAGGGATCAGTAGTTGGATTCGAGGATATGTCGATTTCGTCCTCCGGACCAAGGTGCCGCACGACTTAGAAACTCTTCGGGACTCTGAAATATTTCCAGCGATACAAGTTATTCGCGCTTTTCTCGAAAACCAGCACGACGACCGATGTCGAACCATTAGAGTAAAACGTTGGCAATTGAACGAGGAACAGGGATCTGTAGTTGGATTCGAGGATATGTCGATTTTTGCCGCGGTCGAACCAAGATGCCGCACGACTTTGAAACTCGACGGGACTCTGAAATATTTCGCAGCGATCCAAGTTATTCGCGCTTTTCTCGAAAACCAGCACGACGACCGATGTCGAACCCTTATAGTAAAACGTTGGCAATTGAACGAGGAACAGGGATCAGTAGTTGGATTCGAGGATATGTCAATTTCGTCCTCCGGACCAAGGTGCCGCACGACTTAGAAACTCTTCGGGACTCTGAAATATTTCCAGCGATACAAGTTATTCGCGCTTTCCTCGAAAACCAGCACGACGACCGATGTCGAACCATTAGAGTAAAACGTTGGCAATTGAACGAGGAACAGGGATCTGTAGTTGGATTCGAGGATATGTCGATTTTTGCCGCGGTCGAACCAAGATGCCGCACGACTTTGAAACTCGACGGGACTCTGAAATATTTCGCAGCGATCCAAGTTATTCGCGCTTTTCTCGAAAACCAGCACGACGACCGATGTCGAACCCTTATAGTAAAACGTTGGCAATTGAACGAGGAACAGGGATCAGTAGTTGGATTCGAGGATATGTCGATTTCGTCCTCCGGACCAAGGTGCCGCACGACTTAGAAACTCTTCGGGACTCTGAAATATTTCCAGCGATACAAGTTATTCGCGCTTTCCTCGAAAACCAGCACGACGACCGATGTCGAACCATTAGAGTAAAACGTTGGCAATTGAACGAGGAACAGGGATCTGTAGTTGGATTCGAGGATATGTCGATTTTTGCCGCGGTCGAACCAAGATGCCGCACGACTTTGAAACTCGACGGGACTCTGAAATATTTCGCAGCGATCCAAGTTATTCGCGCTTTTCTCGAAAACCAGCACGACGACCGATGTCGAACCCTTATAGTAAAACGTTGGCAATTGAACGAGGAACAGGGATCAGTAGTTGGATTCGAGGATATGTCGATTTCGTCCTCCGGACCAAGGTGCCGCACGACTTGGAAACTCTTCGGGACTCTGAAATATTTCCAGCGATACAAGTTATTCGCGCTTTTCTCGAAAACCAGCACGACGACCGATGTCGAACCCTTATAGTAAAACGTTGGCAATTGAACGAGGAACAGGGATCAGTAGTTGGATTCGAGGATATGTCGATTTCGTCCTCCGGACCAAGGTGCCGCACGACTTAGAAACTCGTCGGGACTCTGAAATATTTCCAGCGATACAAGTTATTCGCGCTTTTCTCGAAAACCAGCACGACGACCGATGTCGAACCATTAGAGTAAAACGTTGGCAATTGAACGAGGAACAGGGATCTGTAGTTGGATTCGAGGATATGTCGATTTTTGCCGCGGTCGAACCAAGATGCCGCACGACTTTGAAACTCGACGGGACTCTGAAATATTTCGCAGCGATCCAAGTTATTCGCGCTTTTCTCGAAAACCAGCACGACGACCGATGTCGAACCCTTATAGTAAAACGTTGGCAATTGAACGAGGAACAGGGATCAGTAGTTGGATTCGAGGATATGTCAATTTCGTCCTCCGGACCAAGGTGCCGCACGACTTAGAAACTCTTCGGGACTCTGAAATATTTCCAGCGATACAAGTTATTCGCGCTTTCCTCGAAAACCAGCACGACGACCGATGTCGAACCATTAGAGTAAAACGTTGGCAATTGAACGAGGAACAGGGATCTGTAGTTGGATTCGAGGATATGTCGATTTTTGCCGCGGTCGAACCAAGATGCCGCACGACTTTGAAACTCGACGGGACTCTGAAATATTTCGCAGCGATCCAAGTTATTCGCGCTTTTCTCGAAAACCAGCACGACGACCGATGTCGAACCCTTATAGTAAAACGTTGGCAATTGAACGAGGAACAGGGATCAGTAGTTGGATTCGAGGATATGTCGATTTCGTCCTCCGGACCAAGGTGCCGCACGACTTAGAAACTCTTCGGGACTCTGAAATATTTCCAGCGATACAAGTTATTCGCGCTTTCCTCGAAAACCAGCACGACGACCGATGTCGAACCATTAGAGTAAAACGTTGGCAATTGAACGAGGAACAGGGATCTGTAGTTGGATTCGAGGATATGTCGATTTTTGCCGCGGTCGAACCAAGATGCCGCACGACTTTGAAACTCGACGGGACTCTGAAATATTTCGCAGCGATCCAAGTTATTCGCGCTTTTCTCGAAAACCAGCACGACGACCGATGTCGAACCCTTATAGTAAAACGTTGGCAATTGAACGAGGAACAGGGATCAGTAGTTGGATTCGAGGATATGTCGATTTCGTCCTCCGGACCAAGGTGCCGCACGACTTGGAAACTCTTCGGGACTCTGAAATATTTCCAGCGATACAAGTTATTCGCGCTTTTCTCGAAAACCAGCACGACGACCGATGTCGAACCCTTATAGTAAAACGTTGGCAATTGAACGAGGAACAGGGATCAGTAGTTGGATTCGAGGATATGTCGATTTCGTCCTCCGGACCAAGGTGCCGCACGACTTAGAAACTCGTCGGGACTCTGAAATATTTCCAGCGATACAAGTTATTCGCGCTTTTCTCGAAAACCAGCACGACGACCGATGTCGAACCATTAGAGTAAAACGTTGGCAATTGAACGAGGAACAGGGATCTGTAGTTGGATTCGAGGATATGTCGATTTTTGCCGCGGTCGAACCAAGATGCCGCACGACTTTGAAACTCGACGGGACTCTGAAATATTTCGCAGCGATCCAAGTTATTCGCGCTTTTCTCGAAAACCAGCACGACGACCGATGTCGAACCCTTATAGTAAAACGTTGGCAATTGAACGAGGAACAGGGATCAGTAGTTGGATTCGAGGATATGTCAATTTCGTCCTCCGGACCAAGGTGCCGCACGACTTAGAAACTCTTCGGGACTCTGAAATATTTCCAGCGATACAAGTTATTCGCGCTTTCCTCGAAAACCAGCACGACGACCGATGTCGAACCATTAGAGTAAAACGTTGGCAATTGAACGAGGAACAGGGATCTGTAGTTGGATTCGAGGATATGTCGATTTTTGCCGCGGTCGAACCAAGATGCCGCACGACTTTGAAACTCGACGGGACTCTGAAATATTTCGCAGCGATCCAAGTTATTCGCGCTTTTCTCGAAAACCAGCACGACGACCGATGTCGAACCCTTATAGTAAAACGTTGGCAATTGAACGAGGAACAGGGATCAGTAGTTGGATTCGAGGATATGTCGATTTCGTCCTCCGGACCAAGGTGCCGCACGACTTAGAAACTCTTCGGGACTCTGAAATATTTCCAGCGATACAAGTTATTCGCGCTTTCCTCGAAAACCAGCACGACGACCTATGTCGAACCATTAGAGTAAAACGTTGGCAATTGAACGAGGAACAGGGATCTGTAGTTGGATTCGAGGATATGTCGATTTTTGCCGCGGTCGAACCAAGATGCCGCACGACTTTGAAACTCGACGGGACTCTGAAATATTTCGCAGCGATCCAAGTTATTCGCGCTTTTCTCGAAAACCAGCACGACGACCGATGTCGAACCCTTATAGTAAAACGTTGGCAATTGAACGAGGAACAGGGATCAGTAGTTGGATTCGAGGATATGTCGATTTCGTCCTCCGGACCAAGGTGCCGCACGACTTAGAAACTCTTCGGGACTCTGAAATATTTCCAGCGATACAAGTTATTCGCGCTTTTCTCCAAAACCAGCACGACGACCGATGTCGAACCATTAGAGTAAAACGTTGGCAATTGAACGAGGAACAGGGATCTGTAGTTGGATTCGAGGATATGTCGATTTTTGCCGCGGTCGAACCAAGATGCCGCACGACTTTGAAACTCGACGGGACTCTGAAATATTTCGCAGCGATCCAAGTTATTCGCGCTTTTCTCGAAAACCAGCACGACGACCGATGTCGAACCCTTATAGTAAAACGTTGGCAATTGAACGAGGAACAGGGATCAGTAGTTGGATTCGAGGATATGTCGATTTCGTCCTCCGGACCAAGGTGCCGCACGACTTAGAAACTCTTCGGGACTCTGAAATATTTCCAGCGATACAAGTTATTCGCGCTTTTCTCGAAAACCAGCACGACGACCGATGTCGAACCATTAGAGTAAAACGTTGGCAATTGAACGAGGAACAGGGATCTGTAGTTGGATTCGAGGATATGTCGATTTTTGCCGCGGTCGAACCAAGATGCCGCACGACTTTGAAACTCGACGGGACTCTGAAATATTTCGCAGCGATCCAAGTTATTCGCGCTTTTCTCGAAAACCAGCACGACGACCGATGTCGAACCCTTATAGTAAAACGTTGGCAATTGAACGAGGAACAGGGATCAGTAGTTGGATTCGAGGATATGTCGATTTCGTCCTCCGGACCAAGGTGCCGCACGACTTGGAAACTCTTCGGGACTCTGAAATATTTCCAGCGATACAAGTTATTCGCGCTTTTCTCGAAAACCAGCACGACGACCGATGTCGAACCCTTATAGTAAAACGTTGGCAATTGAACGAGGAACAGGGATCAGTAGTTGGATTCGAGGATATGTCGATTTCGTCCTCCGGACCAAGGTGCCGCACGACTTAGAAACTCTTCGGGACTCTGAAATATTTCCAGCGATACAAGTTATTCGCGCTTTTCTCGAAAACCAGCACGACGACCGATGTCGAACCATTAGAGTAAAACGTTGGCAATTGAACGAGGAACAGGGATCTGTAGTTGGATTCGAGGATATGTCGATTTTTGCCGCGGTCGAACCAAGATGCCGCACGACTTTGAAACTCGACGGGACTCTGAAATATTTCGCAGCGATCCAAGTTATTCGCGCTTTTCTCGAAAACCAGCACGACGACCGATGTCGAACCCTTATAGTAAAACGTTGGCAATTGAACGAGGAACAGGGATCAGTAGTTGGATTCGAGGATATGTCGATTTCGTCCTCCGGACCAAGGTGCCGCACGACTTAGAAACTCTTCGGGACTCTGAAATATTTCCAGCGATACAAGTTATTCGCGCTTTTCTCGAAAACCAGCACGACGACCGATGTCGAACCATTAGAGTAAAACGTTGGCAATTGAACGAGG
>CAJUZA010000365.1:130000-137500 GCA_910592295.1 Andrena haemorrhoa | reverse complement strand
AGATTGGCCTGTAGTCCGCGGGCGTTGGATTCGGGACCTTCTTCGGTATAAATACCGTTCTACTGGCTAGCAATGATGCCGGCCAGCTCCCTGTACACAGCACGATGTTAAATAGGAGGGCCTTCACAGCGGCAGGCACCGACCTCCACAACCGAGGCGTGATGCCGTCTAAGCCAGGGGCCGCATTGAGGGGGGGTGGTGATTTTCCCACCTCCTCGATGGTAACTGCGGCCCACAGGGAGGCAAGTTCCGCTCTTATTGGCGCGGGGGAAGATGGTGGCACAGGTGGTGATGGGCTGGACACGAGTGGTCCCCAGTAGGCCGCCATCACGTTGGCTTGGGGTACCTCATCCTCTTGTCCAGTGCCATCCAAAATCTCCCTAGCCGCTCGTGACATATCTTTTCGGAATAGTCGTTGAATGCGGCTATACTCTTGCCTCCTTAGCATCTTCTTACTTCCCGATGCGTACGGCTGTAGACGGCGCCCAGGTGCCACGCCGATCGAAGGACCCGAGGGGATGGTATCCTCGAGCCACTGCGAGACGTCAGCCAGCACACACCCGCCGCACAAAAACTTCCTTGTCAGCCGCACAAGATCGACAGTGTTCCAACCGTGGATGTCTTCCACTGCATGCAGCAGCGACTCCACCGCATCCCGCGGGGCTGTAACCGCAGGAGCGCCGGTTGGTTCCTCGGCTGACAATGGCGGGTGTGGCATCTCGGGTGGAGCGGTCACCTCCTCGGCGGTGGACACCTCTTCGGTCGGAGGGTCAACCCTAGGGGCCTCCGGGTTATCTTGCAACAGGGATGCTACAAGAGCCCGATACTCTGGACCCCTCCGAGCACCTTTGATGGCGTCGATTGTACGGTTGGGAACAATCGACAGTAGGTGTTGGTTCAGGTATCGGATACGACGGCGAACCGCCGCAACCTCCTCCCGAGCCAAGAGGTGTAGTTCTTCTTCGCTCCACCCTCGTCTCACACGATCGACGTTAATTGCCGCGTTGAAGGCCTCCCTATGCGCACTCTTCTTATGCAGACCAAGGCCGGTAGCGGTGGTGAAGGATTTCGGGCAATGCGGGCATTGATGTTGTAAGGCCGGCAGGGGGACATGACCACCCCCAACTGGGGGCGCACGTCGCACAGAGCTCCCGGCAGCCGATATTCCACTGCTCTCTAGCTCTTGCTCGACGGGATGGCCAGTTCGAAGGCGAGCTGCGGCCCGGGTCATGGGTCCAGCGGGGGGATTGGGCGTATGAGGTAATGTGTCAGTAGGGCCGGCGGTCCGAGGCCTCCGCCGGCTAGTAATATTTCCATCTTTACTGTTAGGGCCTACTGAAAGGGATTCCGATGGGGTGGCAGCCCACCGGGCCCGGTTCGCAACGCGTCATTCAGCCATAGGTGTAATCCAACAGACCACACCTATGTTGTCCGGCGGGGCTACTTGGAAGCATGACGCGCGACTTGGTCGTGAGAGGCTATAAGAGACGCATCAACGACCCTGCACTATGACCCTTAAGAGAGTCATAGTTACTCCCGCCGTTTACCCGCGCTTTTTTGAATTTCTTCACGTTGACATTCAGAGCACTGGGCAGAAATCACATTGCGTCAACACCCTCGGGGGCCATCGCAATGCTTTGTTTTAATTAGACAGTCGGATTCCCCTAGTCCGTGCCAGTTCTGAGCTGAGCGTTGAATGGCGGCCGAAGAGGACGACCACGACGGTAAAACCGACACGGAAGCCTCGCAGCAAGGAAGATCCGCGGGAGGCGATGGCACGGGACCGAGCTCGGATCCCGGATGCGAGACCGAAATCCCGACCGTTCACCTCACCCAGGCCCGGCTCGTCAACCAAACCCGTTTCCCAACCAAGCCCGACACGCCCCGCTCCTCAGAGCCAATCCTTATTCCGAAGTTACGGATCCAATTTGCCGACTTCCCTTACCTACATTAATCTATCGACTAGAGGCTCTTTACCTTGGAGACCTGCTGCGGATATGGGTACGAACCGGCGCGACACCTCCACGTGGCCCTCTCCTGGATTTTCAAGGTCCGAGGGGAAGATCCGGACACCGCCGCAACTGCGGTGCTCTTCGCGTTCCAAACCCTATCTCCCTGCTAGAGGTTTCCAGGGAACTCGAACGCTTATACAGAAAAGAAAACTCTTCCCGGATCTCCCGACGGCGTCTCCAGGTCATTTTGGGTTACCCCGACGAACACTCTTACGAGGGCCCGAATGGTTTGCGGTTCCGCTACCGGGTTCCGGAATAGGAACCGGATTCCCTTTCGCCCAACGGGTGTGTGTCTCAAAAAACTCTGTTTTAGGACACCACATCTGCATAGGATTTCTCTTAGGGCTTAGGATCGACTGACTCGTGTGCAACGGCTGTTCACACGAAACCCTTCTCCACGTCAGTCCTCCAGGGCCTCGCTGGAGTATTTGCTACTACCACCAAGATCTGCACCGACGGTGGCTCCAGGCAGGCTCACGCCCAGACCCTTCTGCGCACACCGCCGCGACCCTCCTACTCGTCAGGGCTTCATGGAGGACGGTCACCCGCGAACGGGTGGCACGTCCCTCCCCACTTGCCGCTGACGGCGGAGTATAGGCGCGACGCTTCAGCGCCATCCATTTTCAGGGCTAGTTGCTTCGGCAGGTGAGTTGTTACACACTCCTTAGCGGATTCCGACTTCCATGGCCACCGTCCTGCTGTCTTAAGCAACCAACGCCTTTCATGGTATCCCATAAGCGTCGACTTAGGCGCCTTAACTCTGCGTTTGGTTCATCCCACAGCGCCAGTTCTGCTTACCAAAATTGGCCCACTTGGCACTCTGATTCAATATAATCTCGTGGCTTCATGATCCAAGCAAGCCAGAGATCTCACCCATTTAAAGTTTGAGAATAGGTTGAGGTCGTTTCGGCCCCAAGGCCTCTAATCATTCGCTTTACCAGATGAAACTCGCACACGTTCGCGTAGGAACGAGCGAGTGCCAGCTATCCTGAGGGAAACTTCGGAGGGAACCAGCTACTAGATGGTTCGATTAGTCTTTCGCCCCTATACCCAGTTCCGACGATCGATTTGCACGTCAGAATCGCTACGGACCTCCATCAGGGTTTCCCCTGACTTCGTCCTGACCAGGCATAGTTCACCATCTTTCGGGTCCCAACGTGTACGCTCTAGGTGCGCCTCTTCTCGCAATGAGAACGAGACGCCCCGGGAGTGCGAGGCCGCATCGTAACGCGGCCGATCCTCCCTCGGTCGACGCAAAGGTCGACCTTCACTTTCATTCCGCCTTTAGGTTTCTTTCTCCCAATGACTCGCGCACATGTTAGACTCCTTGGTCCGTGTTTCAAGACGGGTCCTGAGAGTACCCAAAGCAGTAGCGTCGCCGACCGGTAATTCGAAGCTTGGCCAGTCCAAGGACACCGCCTGCTAACAGCTGGCCAGGCCCGGGGACGGCACCAGGTCCGTGCCTCCGGGTAAGAACTGGCCGGGCTTGCGGCGGGCCTGACGCCCACACATTCGAAAATGGATTGGTTGCGGCCTGATACCGTCAGAGTACCGTCGCGCAGCCGGCCGGGCGGCCGAGGGTCTGTCGCGTGCTCTGGGAGCAACGAAACAGGCAACCGCTCGGGCCGTAGACCGACACGCAACGGGTCGCGACGTTCTACTAGGGGAGAAGTGCACGACTACGTGGCCGGAACATTCGCCGCCGGTGGTGTACCCTCGCTAATGGACCACGAAAGTCCACCCGGAGTATCGCGCACCGACGGGAGCCAGCCTCGTCGACGATGAATCTCCCCATTCGATCTTTTGGGTTTCTCAGGTTTACCCCTGAACGGTTTCACGTACTCTTGAACTCTCTCTTCAAAGTTCTTTTCAACTTTCCCTCACGGTACTTGTTCGCTATCGGTCTCGTGGTTGTATTTAGCCTTAGATGGAGTTTACCACCCACTTAGGGTTGCACTCTCAAGCAACCCGACTCTATGGAGAGATCCTCCCGAAACGCGTACCGGTCGCTACGGGCCTGGCACCCTCTGCGGGTAAGTGGCCCCATTCAAGATGGACTTGGACGCGGTGCGACGTCACGGGATAAACGGATCCTCCTGAACACTACAATTCCCTGCGGCGGAACCGCGGGATTCAGTGCTGGGCTAATTCCTGTTCGCTCGCCGCTACTAAGGAAATCCTTGTTAGTTTCTTTTCCTCCGCTTAGTAATATGCTTAAATTCAGCGGGTAATCTCGCCTACTCTGAGGTCGTCAATCATATGGAGAGAAGATATATAAATCGTGCTCCCTCTTTTTGATACTTTATCTCGACGGGTCTCCCGGCGGCGGGAGTACGGGGGGGTGTGCGCGTATTGCGAGTTGACACCGACGACGGGGCCGGGCCGGACGAGAAGCTGGGCTGAAGAATACAAGGAGAAGAATATAAATAAACTTCTTCGATTCTTTCTCTTCCCTTGCTCGCTCGCAGTTTCCCATGCGCACCGCGTATACGGCATCACACGCCACGCACATATATCTTCCCCCGTACACATCCCGGCTCATAGCCAGACTCGTTGTGTATCCAGAGGTGCCATCGCACGATTTCAGAGAAAAGGTATATGGACTCTTTTTCTCTTCTAATAGAGAATTAGTCCCCCCTACCTCTATTTGCGCCTCGCCAAAGTGTCTCTTTTCGTCGCGCATCGTCGAATCGATCCGCGAGACTCCCGCGGAACGACCACCGGTTTTTACTTTAACGTCCGTCCGCTATATTAGCTTTGAGATTCCGCTATCCCTTCACGCTGCGAGCAGCAGAGGGAACCGCGGGAAAAATAAGCTTTTCCGTGGACTGTACGACCGGTGAGACGCGCGGTCTCTTATACGGTCGACCAACAACGCGACAAAGACATGGGGCGATCGGGGAGACTCGTTCTTCCATTCTACACGAAGGAGAGTCATAACCACCTTTCGCGGCATCAGCGCCTTTCGGTTCTCGTCAAAATTCAAATTCGCGCAGCCGCGCCAATGAGGATTTCGGGGTACAGAAACGTTAAACGACGCATGCAGCAATCTCTCATCGAATGTTTGGCGCAAACACTCGTCTGTGTCGACGGAACGTGGCCATAGGGAGAGAACGAATAGGGCTTGGCGAGGACACGCGCAACGGACGGGGAAATACATCGACCCGATCCTGTTAACGCGTGGTTGTTTATCATCCCGCACAGCGCCTGTATTCGTGTAATACACCCTTGGATCTTCACGGCGTCCCGAAGAACGAGTGGTGTGCCCTCGATTTATCGATTGACTTTTATCACTTGTCAAAACGACGACCCTCTTTTTAAAATCCCTGGGGCCTCGTGAAGGCGACGATATAGATCGGCGCACATATGCCGCGCACTGCTCTTTCTCTCTATCTATCTCTCGCTCTTTGGTGTCTCTTTCTCAGGACAAATTTTTCATTTCAGGCGACGTCGGGAGCACGGTAAAAAGATCTCGCGCAGAACGTGAAGGCAAATCTACACCACCGGTGCGAGCGGAGAGGCTGCCGTGAGTGTGCTTGATCCGGGGAGCGGTGCAGCACACGGGCGGTCGTTTTAAAACAACGACGCACGACGCCGTGAAAGCACGCACGCGAGTCCGCACGATGATCATATTTTCATCACGTTCGCCTCTCTCTTTTCTCGCACGGGAGAGATTACACGCTTCAACGACTCTGCCGCGAGCCGTGGCAAACGCCGACGAACAGCCCAACTTTCGCTCGTACGTCGCGCGTATCTCGCGTGTATCATCGACCCGACACCGAAACGCGTTACATCGTCGGAAACGCGAGACGGCGAGGATGACACGCCGAGGAGAAACCGACGCAAGCAGTCTTTTGTATGTGATAACGACCCTCAGCCAGGCGTGGTCCAGGAATTGTATCCGTGGACCGCAATGTGCGTTCGAAATGTCGATGTTCATGTGTCCTGCAGTTCACACGTTGACGCGCAATTAGCTGCGTTCTTCATCGACCCACGAGCCAAGTGATCCACCGTTCAGGGTAATCGTGTTATTAAATATGTTTGATATATATCTTTTGTTCTCTCGGTTCGGATGAAGCCGAGGCCCGTGCGCCTCCAACCAGCGCGCGAAGGAGGACCGTCCGGGCGTCGCCAACGTTGACGACACTGTGTGATTCCTGTCCAGGACGGGAACCGTCGAAACGCACGCGGAAACACCGCGACACGTCCGACGGCCGAGCGTATTCATTTAAAAACCTTCGAGATACACGGGTACGAGAACCGTAATCGTGTACTCGGGGGCCACCGCACGCGGCAGCGTCCTCCTTACACGCTCTCTATCGTCGTCGTCCCCCGAAAGCGGACGCACGGCCGGCTTCGATCGGTCCAATCGGACTTTCGCTATCGATGCTTCACAGCCGGTCCTTTTTTTCGCTATCGGGGACACGCGATTAAGTGAGCGATACTCGGGACGCACGTCAACGCGTTCGATGTGCGAGCCGCCCTAGGTTACCCGGGTCCTCTTCTCTCTCCGAGGAGAGGGTCCCGTCCACAGGAGGACTTTTCGGAGAGCGCGACCAAAACTGAGGAAGCGGAATGCGAGTGGAAGAAGCGTCGTCGAAAGAGAGGGATAGAAACGTCGCGAAGCCGAGGCTCCGACGGCGGCTCGTTCCTGGCTGCCCTCTCTCGCGCGCGCGCTTTACTTAACCACTCGGGGCGCTTGTCTCGTGTTTTCGTCCCTGTCTTTGGTCGCGAGTAGTGACTCCCCTTTCTCGACAAGAGCCTACAACACACGCTAGCGCAGACAACACG
This sequence comes from Andrena haemorrhoa, assembly GCA_910592295.1. NCBI lineage: Eukaryota > Metazoa > Arthropoda > Insecta > Hymenoptera > Andrenidae > Andrena > Andrena haemorrhoa. The sequence goes on along the minus strand of CAJUZA010000365.1, from coordinate 130,697 downwards.
CTCAGACGGTTATTCGTATACAACGGTACACGCCTCCGGATACGAGGTGAACGGGAATCGACGAGGGCGGCGGGCTATCGGAGGGCGATCGCAACGACGGGTCTTGTTTTTCCCGATTCAGTTAACGACGACCTCTCTCTAGAAACCTCGCGCTAGCGCACTCGTGATTGCGTTCGTATTATTATCGTCCCGTTCTCAAAGAGGCGGCGACACCGCGTCTGGCGGTCTGGCGAGCTGGGCTCTTTGCGCTTCACCGACGGGCATCGGACGGGAGCGTCGCGGTGAGAAACCAGGTTCTCCGTCTGTAGCGACCTCCGCGCGTAAGCCGTGCCACGCGGTATATAGGAGAAATGCATATTCGCATTTCGTTTTTGGTATCTGTTTAAATGCATTCGCATTTAGTATTTGGTATCTGTTTAAATGCATTCGCATTTAGTATTTGGTATCTGTTTATATAAATGCGTTCGCATTTATATTAGTGTTTGCATAGTTACGTTTCATTCAAGCGTTTTGCTTTTTGCTCTTTGAGCCTTGTTAATGATCCTTCCGCAGGTTCACCTACGGAAACCTTGTTACGACTTTTACTTCCTCTAAATGATCAAGTTTGGTCATCTTCCCGGCAACATCGGCAATGCCGAGACATTGCCGCGCACCAGTCCGAAGACCTCACTAAATCATTCAATCGGTAGTAGCGACG
>CAJUZA010000365.1:120000-127500 GCA_910592295.1 Andrena haemorrhoa | reverse complement strand
GGTTTGGATCTACTTTCTCCCTCTTTCAAAGTTCGAACTAAGAGTACGATACTTTATATGTACCCGACGCTAGCCTTCCTTAGCGTTTCGTTAAGTTTAAATCGTCCATCTGCGTGGATAAAGAGTTGAATGCATAAGGTCGTACAAGCATACACAGAAGTGCATACCTGTCACCAACGTCACTTATGGACGCTCACCACATAAGGGCCATTCGGTCATAGACACCGACCCGTGGTCATGCTGTGTGGAGAAATCCGAAACGCAACACGGTAAGAACAGTCGAGACAGAATCTCGAGGAGCGGTGACTGCTTCTCAACCGAGGTCATAGAATAGCCACACGCCCAACGCTGCTCCGACCGAGACGCTCGGACCGTCGCTCTCCCTTATAGATACCGAACGGCCGGCCGGAACGCCGGCGCCGCCGTACCTTACGCACGGGCGCTTATGGGCGTAAACCGCCGCTACAACAGCCGCTGGGACTTAGCCGCGGAAAGCGTCGGAACCAAGATCAAGAGTAAACCGACTAAACGAATTATTATAAACAATCGCTGCGATCATTACCACGATGAATACACGGTCAAAAACAAAATTCGAAAATAATTTCACGGAACTTAGAAATATTTCGCTGCGATCCAAGTTTTTCGCGTTTTTCTCGAAAACCAGTACGACGACCGATGTCGAAACATTAGAGTAATACGTTCGCAATTGAACGAGGAACAGGGATCAGTAGTTGGATTCGAGGATATGTCGATTTTTGCCGCGGTCGAACCAAGGTGCCGCACGACTTAGAAACTCTTCGGGACTCTGAAATATTTCCAGCGATACAAGTTATTCGCGCTTTTCTCGAAAACCAGCACGACGACCGATGTCGAACCATTAGAGTAAAACGTTGGCAATTGAACGAGGAACAGGGATCTGTAGTTGGATTCGAGGATATGTCGATTTTTGCCGCGGTCGAACCAAGATGCCGCACGACTTTGAAACTCGACGGGACTCTGAAATATTTCGCAGCGATCCAAGTTATTCGCGCTTTTCTCGAAAACCAGCACGACGACCGATGTCGAACCCTTATAGTAAAACGTTGGCAATTGAACGAGGAACAGGGATCAGTAGTTGGATTCGAGGATATGTCGATTTCGTCCTCCGGACCAAGGTGCCGCACGACTTAGAAACTCTTCGGGACTCTGAAATATTTCCAGCGATACAAGTTATTCGCGCTTTTCTCGAAAACCAGCACGACGACCGATGTCGAACCATTAGAGTAAAACGTTGGCAATTGAACGAGGAACAGGGATCTGTAGTTGGATTCGAGGATATGTCGATTTTTGCCGCGGTCGAACCAAGATGCCGCACGACTTTGAAACTCGACGGGACTCTGAAATATTTCGCAGCGATCCAAGTTATTCGCGCTTTTCTCGAAAACCAGCACGACGACCGATGTCGAACCCTTATAGTAAAACGTTGGCAATTGAACGAGGAACAGGGATCAGTAGTTGGATTCGAGGATATGTCGATTTCGTCCTCCGGACCAAGGTGCCGCACGACTTAGAAACTCTTCGGGACTCTGAAATATTTCCAACGATACAAGTTATTCGCGCTTTTCTCGAAAACCAGCACGACGACCGATGTCGAACCATTAGAGTAAAACGTTGGCAATTGAACGAGGAACAGGGATCTGTAGTTGGATTCGAGGATATGTCGATTTTTGCCGCGGTCGAACCAAGATGCCGCACGACTTTGAAACTCGACGGGACTCTGAAATATTTCGCAGCGATCCAAGTTATTCGCGCTTTTCTCGAAAACCAGCACGACGACCGATGTCGAACCCTTATAGTAAAACGTTGGCAATTGAACGAGGAACAGGGAACAGTAGTTGGATTCGAGGATATGTCGATTTCGTCCTCCGGACCAAGGTGCCGCACGACTTAGAAACTCTTCGGGACTCTGAAATATTTCCAGCGATACAAGTTATTCGCGCTTTTCTCGAAAACCAGCACGACGACCGATGTCGAACCATTAGAGTAAAACGTTGGCAATTGAACGAGGAACAGGGATCTGTAGTTGGATTCGAGGATATGTCGATTTTTGCCGCGGTCGAACCAAGATGCCGCACGACTTTGAAACTCGACGGGACTCTGAAATATTTCGCAGCGATCCAAGTTATTCGCGCTTTTCTCGAAAACCAGCACGACGACCGATGTCGAACCCTTATAGTAAAACGTTGGCAATTGAACGAGGAACAGGGATCAGTAGTTGGATTCGAGGATATGTCAATTTCGTCCTCCGGACCAAGGTGCCGCACGACTTAGAAACTCGTCGGGACTCTGAAATATTTCCAGCGATACAAGTTATTCGCGCTTTTCTCGAAAACCAGCACGACGACCGATGTCGAACCATTAGAGTAAAACGTTGGCAATTGAACGAGGAACAGGGATCTGTAGTTGGATTCGAGGATATGTCGATTTTTGCCGCGGTCGAACCAAGATGCCGCACGACTTTGAAACTCGACGGGACTCTGAAATATTTCGCAGCGATCCAAGTTATTCGCGCTTTTCTCGAAAACCAGCACGACGACCGATGTCGAACCCTTATAGTAAAACGTTGGCAATTGAACGAGGAACAGGGATCAGTAGTTGGATTCGAGGATATGTCGATTTCGTCCTCCGGACCAAGGTGCCGCACGACTTAGAAACTCGTCGGGACTCTGAAATATTTCCAGCGATACAAGTTATTCGCGCTTTTCTCGAAAACCAGCACGACGACCGATGTCGAACCATTAGAGTAAAACGTTGGCAATTGAACGAGGAACAGGGATCTGTAGTTGGATTCGAGGATATGTCGATTTTTGCCGCGGTCGAACCAAGATGCCGCACGACTTTGAAACTCGACGGGACTCTGAAATATTTCGCAGCGATCCAAGTTATTCGCGCTTTTCTCGAAAACCAGCACGACGACCGATGTCGAACCCTTATAGTAAAACGTTGGCAATTGAACGAGGAACAGGGATCAGTAGTTGGATTCGAGGATATGTCAATTTCGTCCTCCGGACCAAGGTGCCGCACGACTTAGAAACTCGTCGGGACTCTGAAATATTTCCAGCGATACAAGTTATTCGCGCTTTTCTCGAAAACCAGCACGACGACCGATGTCGAACCATTAGAGTAAAACGTTGGCAATTGAACGAGGAACAGGGATCTGTAGTTGGATTCGAGGATATGTCGATTTTTGCCGCGGTCGAACCAAGATGCCGCACGACTTTGAAACTCGACGGGACTCTGAAATATTTCGCAGCGATCCAAGTTATTCGCGCTTTTCTCGAAAACCAGCACGACGACCGATGTCGAACCCTTATAGTAAAACGTTGGCAATTGAACGAGGAACAGGGATCAGTAGTTGGATTCGAGGATATGTCGATTTCTTCCTCCGGACCAAGGTGCCGCACGACTTAGAAACTCTTCGGGACTCTGAAATATTTCCAGCGATACAAGTTATTCGCGCTTTCCTCGAAAACCAGCACGACGACCGATGTCGAACCATTAGAGTAAAACGTTGGCAATTGAACGAGGAACAGGGATCTGTAGTTGGATTCGAGGATATGTCGATTTTTGCCGCGGTCGAACCAAGATGCCGCACGACTTTGAAACTCGACGGGACTCTGAAATATTTCGCAGCGATCCAAGTTATTCGCGCTTTTCTCGAGAACCAGCACGACGACCGATGTCGAACCCTTATAGTAAAACGTTGGCAATTGAACGAGGAACAGGGATCAGTAGTTGGATTCGAGGATATGTCAATTTCGTCCTCCGGACCAAGGTGCCGCACGACTTAGAAACTCGACGGGACTCTGAAATATTTCCAGCGATACAAGTTATTCGCGCTTTTCTCGAAAACCAGCACGACGACCGATGTCGAACCATTAGAGTAAAACGTTGCCAATTGAACGAGGAACAGGGATCTGTAGTTGGATTCGAGGATATGTCGATTTTTGCCGCGGTCGAACCAAGATGCCGCACGACTTTGAAACTCGACGGGACTCTGAAATATTTCGCAGCGATCCAAGTTATTCGCGCTTTTCTCGAAAACCAGCACGACGACCGATGTCGAACCCTTATAGTAAAACGTTGGCAATTGAACGAGGAACAGGGATCAGTAGTTGGATTCGAGGATATGTCGATTTCGTCCTCCGGACCAAGGTGCCGCACGACTTAGAAACTCTTCGGGACTCTGAAATATTTCCAGCGATACAAGTTATTCGCGCTTTTCTCGAAAACCAGCACGACGACCGATGTCGAACCATTAGAGTAAAACGTTGGCAATTGAACGAGGAACAGGGATCTGTAGTTGGATTCGAGGATATGTCGATTTTTGCCGCGGTCGAACCAAGATGCCGCACGACTTTGAAACTCGACGGGACTCTGAAATATTTCGCAGCGATCCAAGTTATTCGCGCTTTTCTCGAAAACCAGCACGACGACCGATGTCGAACCCTTATAGTAAAACGTTGGCAATTGAACGAGGAACAGGGATCAGTAGTTGGATTCGAGGATATGTCAATTTCGTCCTCCGGACCAAGGTGCCGCACGACTTGGAAACTCGTCGGGACTCTGAAATATTTCCAGCGATACAAGTTATTCGCGCTTTTCTCGAAAACCAGCACGACGACCGATGTCGAACCATTAGAGTAAAACGTTGGCAATTGAACGAGGAACAGGGATCTGTAGTTGGATTCGAGGATATGTCGATTTTTGCCGCGGTCGAACCAAGATGCCGCACGACTTTGAAACTCGACGGGACTCTGAAATATTTCGCAGCGATCCAAGTTATTCGCGCTTTTCTCGAAAACCAGCACGACGACCGATGTCGAACCCTTATAGTAAAACGTTGGCAATTGAACGAGGAACAGGGATCAGTAGTTGGATTCGAGGATATGTCGATTTCGTCCTCCGGACCAAGGTGCCGCACGACTTAGAAACTCTTCGGGACTCTGAAATATTTCCAGCGATACAAGTTATTCGCGCTTTTCTCGAAAACCAGCACGACGACCGATGTCGAACCATTAGAGTAAAACGTTGGCAATTGAACGAGGAACAGGGATCTGTAGTTGGATTCGAGGATATGTCGATTTTTGCCGCGGTCGAACCAAGATGCCGCACGACTTTGAAACTCGACGGGACTCTGAAATATTTCGCAGCGATCCAAGTTATTCGCGCTTTTCTCGAAAACCAGCACGACGACCGATGTCGAACCCTTATAGTAAAACGTTGGCAATTGAACGAGGAACAGGGATCAGTAGTTGGATTCGAGGATATGTCAATTTCGTCCTCCGGACCAAGGTGCCGCACGACTTAGAAACTCGTCGGGACTCTGAAATATTTCCAGCGATACAAGTTATTCGCGCTTTTCTCGAAAACCAGCACGACGACCGATGTCGAACCATTAGAGTAAAACGTTGGCAATTGAACGAGGAACAGGGATCTGTAGTTGGATTCGAGGATATGTCGATTTTTGCCGCGGTCGAACCAAGATGCCGCACGACTTTGAAACTCGACGGGACTCTGAAATATTTCGCAGCGATCCAAGTTATTCGCGCTTTTCTCGAAAACCAGCACGACGACCGATGTCGAACCCTTATAGTAAAACGTTGGCAATTGAACGAGGAACAGGGATCAGTAGTTGGATTCGAGGATATGTCGATTTCGTCCTCCGGACCAAGGTGCCGCACGACTTAGAAACTCGTCGGGACTCTGAAATATTTCCAGCGATACAAGTTATTCGCGCTTTTCTCGAAAACCAGCACGACGACCGATGTCGAACCATTAGAGTAAAACGTTGGCAATTGAACGAGGAACAGGGATCTGTAGTTGGATGCGAGGATATGTCGATTTTTGCCGCGGTCGAACCAAGATGCCGCACGACTTTGAAACTCGACGGGACTCTGAAATATTTCGCAGCGATCCAAGTTATTCGCGCTTTTCTCGAAAACCAGCACGACGACCGATGTCGAACCCTTATAGTAAAACGTTGGCAATTGAACGAGGAACAGGGATCAGTAGTTGGATTCGAGGATATGTCGATTTCGTCCTCCGGACCAAGGTGCCGCACGACTTAGAAACTCGTCGGGACTCTGAAATATTTCCAGCGATACAAGTTATTCGCGCTTTTCTCGAAAACCAGCACGACGACCGATGTCGAACCATTAGAGTAAAACGTTGGCAATTGAACGAGGAACAGGGATCTGTAGTTGGATTCGAGGATATGTCGATTTTTGCCGCGGTCGAACCAAGATGCCGCACGACTTTGAAACTCGACGGGACTCTGAAATATTTCGCAGCGATCCAAGTTATTCGCGCTTTTCTCGAAAACCAGCACGACGACCGATGTCGAACCCTTATAGTAAAACGTTGGCAATTGAACGAGGAACAGGGATCAGTAGTTGGATTCGAGGATATGTCAATTTCGTCCTCCGGACCAAGGTGCCGCACGACTTAGAAACTCGTCGGGACTCTGAAATATTTCCAGCGATACAAGTTATTCGCGCTTTTCTCGAAAACCAGCACGACGACCGATGTCGAACCATTAGAGTAAAACGTTGGCAATTGAACGAGGAACAGGGATCTGTAGTTGGATTCGAGGATATGTCGATTTTTGCCGCGGTCGAACCAAGATGCCGCACGACTTTGAAACTCGGCGGGACTCTGAAATATTTCGCAGCGATCCAAGTTATTCGCGCTTTTCTCGAAAACCAGCACGACGACCGATGTCGAACCCTTATAGTAAAACGTTGGCAATTGAACGAGGAACAGGGATCAGTAGTTGGATTCGAGGATATGTCGATTTCGTCCTCCGGACCAAGGTGCCGCACGACTTAGAAACTCTTCGGGACTCTGAAATATTTCCAGCGATACAAGTTATTCGCGCTTTTCTCGAAAACCAGCACGACGACCGATGTCGAACCATTAGAGTAAAACGTTGGCAATTGAACGAGGAACAGGGATCTGTAGTTGGATTCGAGGATATGTCGATTTTTGCCGCGGTCGAACCAAGATGCCGCACGACTTTGAAACTCGACGGGACTCTGAAATATTTCGCAGCGATCCAAGTTATTCGCGCTTTTCTCGAAAACCAGCACGACGACCGATGTCGAACCCTTATAGTAAAACGTTGGCAATTGAACGAGGAACAGGGATCAGTAGTTGGATTCGAGGATATGTCGATTTCGTCCTCCGGACCAAGGTGCCGCACGACTTGGAAACTCTTCGGGACTCTGAAATATTTCCAGCGATACAAGTTATTCGCGCTTTTCTCGAAAACCAGCACGACGACCGATGTCGAACCCTTATAGTAAAACGTTGGCAATTGAACGAGGAACAGGGATCAGTAGTTGGATTCGAGGATATGTCGATTTCGTCCTCCGGACCAAGGTGCCGCACGACTTAGAAACTCTTCGGGACTCTGAAATATTTCCAGCGATACAAGTTATTCGCGCTTTTCTCGAAAAC
>CAJUZA010000365.1:107500-115000 GCA_910592295.1 Andrena haemorrhoa | reverse complement strand
CTTGCCCGTGTTGATGGCTAAACCACACTCCGCTAGGAACCCCGTTACGATGTCCAGCGTCATCTGCAGGCCCTGAGGTGTTGAGGCAATTAGCACCAGATCGTCTGCAAAAGCAAACGCATTATAGTGCTCTCCTGCGATGTCCACTCCTATCTCTCGAGGCACCCGTTTAAGGAGCCTGTCCATCACCATATTAAACAGGATGGGAGATAGGGGATCCCCTTGCTTCACACCACATGTTGGGTGAATTTCGTCCGAGACCCAGCCGTTGCACGAAAGCTTGGTCTTGCTGTTCCTGTACACGTACTCAACGTACGAAATCATTGGGCTAGGAAGTCCCATAGTCCCCAACGTGTCGATTATGCTTTGGTGCGTGACTGAGTCGAACGCTTTGGCTATATCTATAGAAGCCAAGTAAAGTGGTTTGAAGTTCTGTCGGTGATATCGTAGCAGCAGGTCGAATTTGAACGTGTTCTCTGCGCAGCCATCGGCCGGGATGAAGGCTTTCTGGCGTTGGTCTAGCGCGATATGCCGCATGAGGCGCTTGGCCAGGATCTTGTGGAATGTTCTTGTGATAACCGACGAGACCGTAATTGGCCTAAAGTCGCCGGGTTCCACGGCATTATCCTTCTTGGGGATCAAAGTTGTCCTTGATTTAAGAAGCCTTTCAGGCAACTTGCCGCAGATCAAGAGGATGTTAAAGATCCGAGCAAGGATCTCCAAAGGCATAGCACGGAGCTGTCTAGCCGTGATGCCATCCGGCCCCGGAGCGGTGGATACCTCCGGGAAGGCCTTCTTAATTTCATCCCCGCCAATCGGTTCCCATATTGCCTCTATTATTGGCTGTCGCACACCAACGCCTGGTGTCACATCGCTCGTATCTGTCATGACAGCACGCCAAAACGAGACCATCGTCTCCTTGTTTGGAACATTGGCAGCCACCTTGTCCTTCAAGATTGTCCTCAGACAATCACAGGGATTTCTCTGCCAAGCGCGCTGTGTTTGAGCATACTCCGCTCTTCTCTTCTGGCGATTCGTAGGCGTCCTGTCAGGCGCAAACACTTCGTTCTTTCTTCGCACCTCCGGCGGCGCTGAGAACAGTCCTTGGAGGTAGATCTCCAGTTCTTCAAATATCCTTTCATCCGACCATTGTTTAATGTGTTTACATATCAAGTCCAGCTGTTCCGCGATGAATTCCGTTCCACTCAGAGGTTCCAGCGCTTCAATCCCATCCCTGATCTTATCTCGCAGGCTGTCTACCGCCTCCGACTGGTGTTCGTCGGCGATCCCCCGGTCTTGTGGTGATCCTGGGGCTTCCCTCAGTTCCCTGATTAGATCTAACACTTTCTGCTTGTGTCTTGCATATTTCCGCTGCCCCTTGATACCCTCAAGGGTGCGGTTTGGAAAGTACGGCGCTAGTGCCTGGTTCAAGAATCGTTCGCCCATGATGGTCAGGTGGGCTTCATGTCGTGCTAAAAGAGCCGCTTCTTCATCTGACCACGGAGCTTTACGGTTGGTTATGCTCAATGCCTGTTGCTCGTCATACCAATTCTTATGGACTTTTTGTTCATGGACACCTCTCCCCCTAGAGGTCTGGAACGCTCGGCCGCATCCCTGCATTCTACAAGGAAACAACACTGCAGGCTCGGGTTCGGTATCTTCGTTGCTATCGTCTGAAGGTGTTAATGTTGGGCCGGATAAGCCTGTGGGCCCTCCGACAGTTGTAGTCATCCGAGGCTTGTTTTTGTTCTTTGGGCCAACAGGTCGTAGGTCGAGTGGGCTGGCAACCCCCAGGACCCGGATTCGCAGAGGCAGCTCTCTGTTTCGCTCCCGAAGGAGTTACTCGTGACGGGACCCAACTTAGAGGGGGCTGCTTGCTAACTATGACACCTAATGGCGATCGAGAGTCATAGTTACTCCCGCCATTAAGAGAGTCATAGTTACTCCCGCCGTTTACCCGCGCTTTTTTGAATTTCTTCACGTTGACATTCAGAGCACTGGGCAGAAATCACATTGCGTCAACACCCTCGGGGGCCATCGCAATGCTTTGTTTTAATTAGACAGTCGGATTCCCCTAGTCCGTGCCAGTTCTGAGCTGAGCGTTGAATGGCGGCCGAAGAGGACGACCACGACGGTAAAACCGACACGGAAGCCTCGCAGCAAGGAAGATCCGCGGGAGGCGATGGCACGGGACCGAGCTCGGATCCCGGATGCGAGACCGAAATCCCGACCGTTCACCTCACCCAGGCCCGGCTCGTCAACCAAACCCGTTTCCCAACCAAGCCCGACACGCCCCGCTCCTCAGAGCCAATCCTTATTCCGAAGTTACGGATCCAATTTGCCGACTTCCCTTACCTACATTAATCTATCGACTAGAGGCTCTTTACCTTGGAGACCTGCTGCGGATATGGGTACGAACCGGCGCGACACCTCCACGTGGCCCTCTCCTGGATTTTCAAGGTCCGAGGGGAAGATCCGGACACCGCCGCAACTGCGGTGCTCTTCGCGTTCCAAACCCTATCTCCCTGCTAGAGGTTTCCAGGGAACTCGAACGCTTATACAGAAAAGAAAACTCTTCCCGGATCTCCCGACGGCGTCTCCAGGTCATTTTGGGTTACCCCGACGAACACTCTTACGAGGGCCCGAATGGTTTGCGGTTCCGCTACCGGGTTCCGGAATAGGAACCGGATTCCCTTTCGCCCAACGGGTGTGTGTCTCAAAAAACTCTGTTTTAGGACACCACATCTGCATAGGATTTCTCTTAGGGCTTAGGATCGACTGACTCGTGTGCAACGGCTGTTCACACGAAACCCTTCTCCACGTCAGTCCTCCAGGGCCTCGCTGGAGTATTTGCTACTACCACCAAGATCTGCACCGACGGTGGCTCCAGGCAGGCTCACGCCCAGACCCTTCTGCGCACACCGCCGCGACCCTCCTACTCGTCAGGGCTTCATGGAGGACGGTCACCCGCGAACGGGTGGCACGTCCCTCCCCACTTGCCGCTGACGGCGGAGTATAGGCGCGACGCTTCAGCGCCATCCATTTTCAGGGCTAGTTGCTTCGGCAGGTGAGTTGTTACACACTCCTTAGCGGATTCCGACTTCCATGGCCACCGTCCTGCTGTCTTAAGCAACCAACGCCTTTCATGGTATCCCATAAGCGTCGACTTAGGCGCCTTAACTCTGCGTTTGGTTCATCCCACAGCGCCAGTTCTGCTTACCAAAATTGGCCCACTTGGCACTCTGATTCAATATAATCTCGTGGCTTCATGATCCAAGCAAGCCAGAGATCTCACCCATTTAAAGTTTGAGAATAGGTTGAGGTCGTTTCGGCCCCAAGGCCTCTAATCATTCGCTTTACCAGATGAAACTCGCACACGTTCGCGTAGGAACGAGCGAGTGCCAGCTATCCTGAGGGAAACTTCGGAGGGAACCAGCTACTAGATGGTTCGATTAGTCTTTCGCCCCTATACCCAGTTCCGACGATCGATTTGCACGTCAGAATCGCTACGGACCTCCATCAGGGTTTCCCCTGACTTCGTCCTGACCAGGCATAGTTCACCATCTTTCGGGTCCCAACGTGTACGCTCTAGGTGCGCCTCTTCTCGCAATGAGAACGAGACGCCCCGGGAGTGCGAGGCCGCATCGTAACGCGGCCGATCCTCCCTCGGTCGACGCAAAGGTCGACCTTCACTTTCATTCCGCCTTTAGGTTTCTTTCTCCCAATGACTCGCGCACATGTTAGACTCCTTGGTCCGTGTTTCAAGACGGGTCCTGAGAGTACCCAAAGCAGTAGCGTCGCCGACCGGTAATTCGAAGCTTGGCCAGTCCAAGGACACCGCCTGCTAACAGCTGGCCAGGCCCGGGGACGGCACCAGGTCCGTGCCTCCGGGTAAGAACTGGCCGGGCTTGCGGCGGGCCTGACGCACACACATTCGAAAATGGATTGGTTGCGGCCTGATACCGTCAGAGTACCGTCGCGCAGCCGGCCGGGCGGCCGAGGGTCTGTCGCGTGCTCTGGGAGCAACGAAACAGGCAACCGCTCGGGCCGTAGACCGACACGCAACGGGTCGCGACGTTCTACTAGGGGAGAAGTGCACGACTACGTGGCCGGAACATTCGCCGCCGGTGGTGTACCCTCGCTAATGGACCACGAAAGTCCACCCGGAGTATCGCGCACCGACGGGAGCCAGCCTCGTCGACGATGAATCTCCCCATTCGATCTTTTGGGTTTCTCAGGTTTACCCCTGAACGGTTTCACGTACTCTTGAACTCTCTCTTCAAAGTTCTTTTCAACTTTCCCTCACGGTACTTGTTCGCTATCGGTCTCGTGGTTGTATTTAGCCTTAGATGGAGTTTACCACCCACTTAGGGTTGCACTCTCAAGCAACCCGACTCTATGGAGAGATCCTCCCGAAACGCGTACCGGTCGCTACGGGCCTGGCACCCTCTGCGGGTAAGTGGCCCCATTCAAGATGGACTTGGACGCGGTGCGACGTCACGGGATAAACGGATCCTCCTGAACACTACAATTCCCTGCGGCGGAACCGCGGGATTCAGTGCTGGGCTAATTCCTGTTCGCTCGCCGCTACTAAGGAAATCCTTGTTAGTTTCTTTTCCTCCGCTTAGTAATATGCTTAAATTCAGCGGGTAATCTCGCCTACTCTGAGGTCGTCAATCATATGGAGAGAAGATATATAAATCGTGCTCCCTCTTTTTGATACTTTATCTCGACGGGTCTCCCGGCGGCGGGAGTACGGGGGGGTGTGCGCGTATTGCGAGTTGACACCGACGACGGGGCCGGGCCGGACGAGAAGCTGGGCTGAAGAATACAAGGAGAAGAATATAAATAAACTTCTTCGATTCTTTCTCTTCCCTTGCTCGCTCGCAGTTTCCCATGCGCACCGCGTATACGGCATCACACGCCACGCACATATATCTTCCCCCGTACACATCCCGGCTCATAGCCAGACTCGTTGTGTATCCAGAGGTGCCATCGCACGATTTCAGAGAAAAGGTATATGGACTCTTTTTCTCTTCTAATAGAGAATTAGTCCCCCCTACCTCTATTTGCGCCTCGCCAAAGTGTCTCTTTTCGTCGCGCATCGTCGAATCGATCCGCGAGACTCCCGCGGAACGACCACCGGTTTTTACTTTAACGTCCGTCCGCTATATTAGCTTTGAGATTCCGCTATCCCTTCACGCTGCGAGCAGCAGAGGGAACCGCGGGAAAAATAAGCTTTTCCGTGGACTGTACGACCGGTGAGACGCGCGGTCTCTTATACGGTCGACCAACAACGCGACAAAGACATGGGGCGATCGGGGAGACTCGTTCTTCCATTCTACACGAAGGAGAGTCATAACCACCTTTCGCGGCATCAGCGCCTTTCGGTTCTCGTCAAAATTCAAATTCGCGCAGCCGCGCCAATGAGGATTTCGGGGTACAGAAACGTTAAACGACGCATGCAGCAATCTCTCATCGAATGTTTGGCGCAAACACTCGTCTGTGTCGACGGAACGTGGCCATAGGGAGAGAACGAATAGGGCTTGGCGAGGACACGCGCAACGGACGGGGAAATACATCGACCCGATCCTGTTAACGCGTGGTTGTTTATCATCCCGCACAGCGCCTGTATTCGTGTAATACACCCTTGGATCTTCACGGCGTCCCGAAGAACGAGTGGTGTGCCCTCGATTTATCGATTGACTTTTATCACTTGTCAAAACGACGACCCTCTTTTTAAAATCCCTGGGGCCTCGTGAAGGCGACGATATAGATCGGCGCACATATGCCGCGCACTGCTCTTTCTCTCTATCTATCTCTCGCTCTTTGGTGTCTCTTTCTCAGGACAAATTTTTCATTTCAGGCGACGTCGGGAGCACGGTAAAAAGATCTCGCGCAGAACGTGAAGGCAAATCTACACCACCGGTGCGAGCGGAGAGGCTGCCGTGAGTGTGCTTGATCCGGGGAGCGGTGCAGCACACGGGCGGTCGTTTTAAAACAACGACGCACGACGCCGTGAAAGCACGCACGCGAGTCCGCACGATGATCATATTTTCATCACGTTCGCCTCTCTCTTTTCTCGCACGGGAGAGATTACACGCTTCAACGACTCTGCCGCGAGCCGTGGCAAACGCCGACGAACAGCCCAACTTTCGCTCGTACGTCGCGCGTATCTCGCGTGTATCATCGACCCGACACCGAAACGCGTTACATCGTCGGAAACGCGAGACGGCGAGGATGACACGCCGAGGAGAAACCGACGCAAGCAGTCTTTTGTATGTGATAACGACCCTCAGCCAGGCGTGGTCCAGGAATTGTATCCGTGGACCGCAATGTGCGTTCGAAATGTCGATGTTCATGTGTCCTGCAGTTCACACGTTGACGCGCAATTAGCTGCGTTCTTCATCGACCCACGAGCCAAGTGATCCACCGTTCAGGGTAATCGTGTTATTAAATATGTTTGATATATATCTTTTGTTCTCTCGGTTCGGATGAAGCCGAGGCCCGTGCGCCTCCAACCAGCGCGCGAAGGAGGACCGTCCGGGCGTCGCCAACGTTGACGACACTGTGTGATTCCTGTCCAGGACGGGAACCGTCGAAACGCACGCGGAAACACCGCGACACGTCCGACGGCCGAGCGTATTCATTTAAAAACCTTCGAGATACACGGGTACGAGAACCGTAATCGTGTGCTCGGGGGCCACCGCACGCGGCAGCGTCCTCCTTACACGCTCTCTATCGTCGCCGTCCCCCGAAAGCGGACGCACGGCCGGCTTCGATCGGTCCAATCGGACTTTCGCTATCGATGCTTCACAGCCGGTCCTTTTTTTCGCTATCGGGGACGCGCGATTAAGTGAGCGATACTCGGGACGCACGTCAACGCGTTCGATGTGCGAGCCGCCCTAGGTTACCCGGGTCCTCTTCTCTCTCCGAGGAGAGGGTCCCGTCCACAGGAGGACTTTTCGGAGAGCGCGACCAAAACTGAGGAAGCGGAATGCGAGTGGAAGAAGCGTCGTCGAAAGAGAGGGATAGAAACGTCGCGAAGCCGAGGCTCCGACGGCGGCTCGTTCCTGGCTGCCCTCTCTCGCGCGCGCGCTTTACTTAACCACTCGGGGCGCTTGTCTCGTGTTTTCGTCCCTGTCTTTGGTCGCGAGTAGTGACTCCCCTTTCTCGACAAGAGCCTACAACACACGCTAGCGCAGACAACACGCTCAGACGGTTATTCGTATACAACGGTACACGCCTCCGGATACGAGGTGAACGGGAATCGACGAGGGCGGCGGGCTATCGGAGGGCGATCGCAACGACGGGTCTTGTTTTTCCCGATTCAGTTAACGACGACCTCTCTCTAGAAACCTCGCGCTAGCGCACTCGTGATTGCGTTCGTATTATTATCGTCCCGTTCTCAAAGAGGCGGCGACACCGCGTCTGGCGGTCTGGCGAGCTGGGCTCTTTGCGCTTCACCGACGGGCATCGGACGGGAGCGTCGCGGTGAGA
>CAJUZA010000365.1:92500-105000 GCA_910592295.1 Andrena haemorrhoa | reverse complement strand
TTCGACATCATATCTTTCCGATATTTCCACAGACTAATATTTCAATCGGATATGTGCCCCTTTTTCGTATACGTTCACAGAAAGATCTCGTGTAATATACACAGACAAAATTCATTATATTTCCTTTATAAATAAGGATGGCGTCTGAAGCTCGATAAAGCGCGTATCACGCGTGCCGCTGCATCCATCGGGAAGCACGGAGTACACGCACGCTAGCATCCACCGTAGAAGCACGGACCACTACACGCTGGACATATCGACAAAGCGCGTATCATTCACGCTGGTCATGTACGTAATAGCGCGGACAAGTGCATGCTGAGCAAACGGGATAGCGCGGACCGTGCCATGCTGGTCATAACGAGTTGGCACGTAATGTGCGCGCTAGGCATATCGACAACTGACACCTCTTGGGTTTGGATCTACTTTCTCCCTCTTTCAAAGTTCGAACTAAGAGTACGATACTTTATATGTACCCGACGCTAGCCTTCCTTAGCGTTTCGTTAAGTTTAAATCGTCCATCTGCGTGGATAAAGAGTTGAATGCATAAGGTCGTACAAGCATACACAGAAGTGCATACCTGTCACCAACGTCACTTATGGACGCTCACCACATAAGGGCCATTCGGTCATAGACACCGACCCGTGGTCATGCTGTGTGGAGAAATCCGAAACGCAACACGGTAAGAACAGTCGAGACAGAATCTCGAGGAGCGGTGACTGCTTCTCAACCGAGGTCATAGAATAGCCACACGCCCAACGCTGCTCCGACCGAGACGCTCGGACCGTCGCTCTCCCTTATAGATACCGAACGGCCGGCCGGAACGCCGGCGCCGCCGTACCTTACGCACGGGCGCTTATGGGCGTAAACCGCCGCTACAACAGCCGCTGGGACTTAGCCGCGGAAAGCGTCGGAACCAAGATCAAGAGTAAACCGACTAAACGAATTATTATAAACAATCGCTGCGATCATTACCACGATGAATACACGGTCAAAAACAAAATTCGAAAATAATTTCACGGAACTTAGAAATATTTCGCAGCGATCCAAGTTATTCGCGCTTTTCTCGAAAACCAGCACGACGACCGATGTCGAACCCTTATAGTAAAACGTTGGCAATTGAACGAGGAACAGGGATCAGTAGTTGGATTCGAGGATATGTCGATTTCGTCCTCCGGACCAAGGTGCCGCACGACTTAGAAACTCTTCGGGACTCTGAAATATTTCCAGCGATACAAGTTATTCGCGCTTTTCTCGAAAACCAGCACGACGACCGATGTCGAACCATTAGAGTAAAACGTTGGCAATTGAACGAGGAACAGGGATCTGTAGTTGGATTCGAGGATATGTCGATTTTTGCCGCGGTCGAACCAAGATGCCGCACGACTTTGAAACTCGACGGGACTCTGAAATATTTCGCAGCGATCCAAGTTATTCGCGCTTTTCTCGAAAACCAGCACGACGACCGATGTCGAACCCTTATAGTAAAACGTTGGCAATTGAACGAGGAACAGGGATCAGTAGTTGGATTCGAGGATATGTCGATTTCGTCCTCCGGACCAAGGTGCCGCACGACTTAGAAACTCTTCGGGACTCTGAAATATTTCCAACGATACAAGTTATTCGCGCTTTTCTCGAAAACCAGCACGACGACCGATGTCGAACCATTAGAGTAAAACGTTGGCAATTGAACGAGGAACAGGGATCTGTAGTTGGATTCGAGGATATGTCGATTTTTGCCGCGGTCGAACCAAGATGCCGCACGACTTTGAAACTCGACGGGACTCTGAAATATTTCGCAGCGATCCAAGTTATTCGCGCTTTTCTCGAAAACCAGCACGACGACCGATGTCGAACCCTTATAGTAAAACGTTGGCAATTGAACGAGGAACAGGGAACAGTAGTTGGATTCGAGGATATGTCGATTTCGTCCTCCGGACCAAGGTGCCGCACGACTTAGAAACTCTTCGGGACTCTGAAATATTTCCAGCGATACAAGTTATTCGCGCTTTTCTCGAAAACCAGCACGACGACCGATGTCGAACCATTAGAGTAAAACGTTGGCAATTGAACGAGGAACAGGGATCTGTAGTTGGATTCGAGGATATGTCGATTTTTGCCGCGGTCGAACCAAGATGCCGCACGACTTTGAAACTCGACGGGACTCTGAAATATTTCGCAGCGATCCAAGTTATTCGCGCTTTTCTCGAAAACCAGCACGACGACCGATGTCGAACCCTTATAGTAAAACGTTGGCAATTGAACGAGGAACAGGGATCAGTAGTTGGATTCGAGGATATGTCGATTTCGTCCTCCGGACCAAGGTGCCGCACGACTTAGAAACTCTTCGGGACTCTGAAATATTTCCAACGATACAAGTTATTCGCGCTTTTCTCGAAAACCAGCACGACGACCGATGTCGAACCATTAGAGTAAAACGTTGGCAATTGAACGAGGAACAGGGATCTGTAGTTGGATTCGAGGATATGTCGATTTTTGCCGCGGTCGAACCAAGATGCCGCACGACTTTGAAACTCGACGGGACTCTGAAATATTTCGCAGCGATCCAAGTTATTCGCGCTTTTCTCGAAAACCAGCACGACGACCGATGTCGAACCCTTATAGTAAAACGTTGGCAATTGAACGAGGAACAGGGAACAGTAGTTGGATTCGAGGATATGTCGATTTCGTCCTCCGGACCAAGGTGCCGCACGACTTAGAAACTCTTCGGGACTCTGAAATATTTCCAGCGATACAAGTTATTCGCGCTTTTCTCGAAAACCAGCACGACGACCGATGTCGAACCATTAGAGTAAAACGTTGGCAATTGAACGAGGAACAGGGATCTGTAGTTGGATTCGAGGATATGTCGATTTTTGCCGCGGTCGAACCAAGATGCCGCACGACTTTGAAACTCGACGGGACTCTGAAATATTTCGCAGCGATCCAAGTTATTCGCGCTTTTCTCGAAAACCAGCACGACGACCGATGTCGAACCCTTATAGTAAAACGTTGGCAATTGAACGAGGAACAGGGATCAGTAGTTGGATTCGAGGATATGTCGATTTCGTCCTCCGGACCAAGGTGCCGCACGACTTAGAAACTCTTCGGGACTCTGAAATATTTCCAGCGATACAAGTTATTCGCGCTTTCCTCGAAAACCAGCACGACGACCGATGTCGAACCATTAGAGTAAAACGTTGGCAATTGAACGAGGAACAGGGATCTGTAGTTGGATTCGAGGATATGTCGATTTTTGCCGCGGTCGAACCAAGATGCCGCACGACTTTGAAACTCGACGGGACTCTGAAATATTTCGCAGCGATCCAAGTTATTCGCGCTTTTCTCGAAAACCAGCACGACGACCGATGTCGAACCCTTATAGTAAAACGTTGGCAATTGAACGAGGAACAGGGATCAGTAGTTGGATTCGAGGATATGTCGATTTCGTCCTCCGGACCAAGGTGCCGCACGACTTAGAAACTCGTCGGGACTCTGAAATATTTCCAGCGATACAAGTTATTCGCGCTTTTCTCGAAAACCAGCACGACGACCGATGTCGAACCATTAGAGTAAAACGTTGGCAATTGAACGAGGAACAGGGATCTGTAGTTGGATTCGAGGATATGTCGATTTTTGCCGCGGTCGAACCAAGATGCCGCACGACTTTGAAACTCGACGGGACTCTGAAATATTTCGCAGCGATCCAAGTTATTCGCGCTTTTCTCGAAAACCAGCACGACGACCGATGTCGAACCCTTATAGTAAAACGTTGGCAATTGAACGAGGAACAGGGATCAGTAGTTGGATTCGAGGATATGTCAATTTCGTCCTCCGGACCAAGGTGCCGCACGACTTAGAAACTCGTCGGGACTCTGAAATATTTCCAGCGATACAAGTTATTCGCGCTTTTCTCGAAAACCAGCACGACGACCGATGTCGAACCATTAGAGTAAAACGTTGGCAATTGAACGAGGAACAGGGATCTGTAGTTGGATTCGAGGATATGTCGATTTTTGCCGCGGTCGAACCAAGATGCCGCACGACTTTGAAACTCGACGGGACTCTGAAATATTTCGCAGCGATCCAAGTTATTCGCGCTTTTCTCGAAAACCAGCACGACGACCGATGTCGAACCCTTATAGTAAAACGTTGGCAATTGAACGAGGAACAGGGATCAGTAGTTGGATTCGAGGATATGTCGATTTCGTCCTCCGGACCAAGGTGCCGCACGACTTAGAAACTCGTCGGGACTCTGAAATATTTCCAGCGATACAAGTTATTCGCGCTTTTCTCGAAAACCAGCACGACGACCGATGTCGAACCATTAGAGTAAAACGTTGGCAATTGAACGAGGAACAGGGATCTGTAGTTGGATTCGAGGATATGTCGATTTTTGCCGCGGTCGAACCAAGATGCCGCACGACTTTGAAACTCGACGGGACTCTGAAATATTTCGCAGCGATCCAAGTTATTCGCGCTTTTCTCGAAAACCAGCACGACGACCGATGTCGAACCCTTATAGTAAAACGTTGGCAATTGAACGAGGAACAGGGATCAGTAGTTGGATTCGAGGATATGTCAATTTCGTCCTCCGGACCAAGGTGCCGCACGACTTAGAAACTCGTCGGGACTCTGAAATATTTCCAGCGATACAAGTTATTCGCGCTTTTCTCGAAAACCAGCACGACGACCGATGTCGAACCATTAGAGTAAAACGTTGGCAATTGAACGAGGAACAGGGATCTGTAGTTGGATTCGAGGATATGTCGATTTTTGCCGCGGTCGAACCAAGATGCCGCACGACTTTGAAACTCGACGGGACTCTGAAATATTTCGCAGCGATCCAAGTTATTCGCGCTTTTCTCGAAAACCAGCACGACGACCGATGTCGAACCCTTATAGTAAAACGTTGGCAATTGAACGAGGAACAGGGATCAGTAGTTGGATTCGAGGATATGTCGATTTCGTCCTCCGGACCAAGGTGCCGCACGACTTAGAAACTCTTCGGGACTCTGAAATATTTCCAGCGATACAAGTTATTCGCGCTTTCCTCGAAAACCAGCACGACGACCGATGTCGAACCATTAGAGTAAAACGTTGGCAATTGAACGAGGAACAGGGATCTGTAGTTGGATTCGAGGATATGTCGATTTTTGCCGCGGTCGAACCAAGATGCCGCACGACTTTGAAACTCGACGGGACTCTGAAATATTTCGCAGCGATCCAAGTTATTCGCGCTTTTCTCGAAAACCAGCACGACGACCGATGTCGAACCCTTATAGTAAAACGTTGGCAATTGAACGAGGAACAGGGATCAGTAGTTGGATTCGAGGATATGTCGATTTCGTCCTCCGGACCAAGGTGCCGCACGACTTGGAAACTCTTCGGGACTCTGAAATATTTCCAGCGATACAAGTTATTCGCGCTTTTCTCGAAAACCAGCACGACGACCGATGTCGAACCCTTATAGTAAAACGTTGGCAATTGATCGAGGAACAGGGATCAGTAGTTGGATTCGAGGATATGTCGATTTCGTCCTCCGGACCAAGGTGCCGCACGACTTTGAAACTCGTCGGGACTCTGAAATATTTCCAGCGATACAAGTTATTCGCGCTTTTCTCGAAAACCAGCACGACGACCGATGTCGAACCATTAGAGTAAAACGTTGGCAATTGAACGAGGAACAGGGATCTGTAGTTGGATCCGAGGATATGTCGATTTTTGCCGCGGTCGAACCAAGATGCCGCACGACTTTGAAACTCGACGGGACTCTGAAATATTTCGCAGCGATCCAAGTTATTCGCGCTTTTCTCGAAAACCAGCACGACGACCGATGTCGAACCCTTATAGTAAAACGTTGGCAATTGAACGAGGAACAGGGATCAGTAGTTGGATTCGAGGATATGTCGATTTCGTCCTCCGGACCAAGGTGCCGCACGACTTAGAAACTCGTCGGGACTCTGAAATATTTCCAGCGATACAAGTTATTCGCGCTTTTCTCGAAAACCAGCACGACGACCGATGTCGAACCATTAGAGTAAAACGTTGGCAATTGAACGAGGAACAGGGATCTGTAGTTGGATTCGAGGATATGTCGATTTTTGCCGCGGTCGAACCAAGATGCCGCACGACTTTGAAACTCGACGGGACTCTGAAATATTTCGCAGCGATCCAAGTTATTCGCGCTTTTCTCGAAAACCAGCACGACGACCGATGTCGAACCCTTATAGTAAAACGTTGGCAATTGAACGAGGAACAGGGATCAGTAGTTGGATTCGAGGATATGTCAATTTCGTCCTCCGGACCAAGGTGCCGCACGACTTAGAAACTCGTCGGGACTCTGAAATATTTCCAGCGATACAAGTTATTCGCGCTTTTCTCGAAAACCAGCACGACGACCGATGTCGAACCATTAGAGTAAAACGTTGGCAATTGAACGAGGAACAGGGATCTGTAGTTGGATTCGAGGATATGTCGATTTTTGCCGCGGTCGAACCAAGATGCCGCACGACTTTGAAACTCGACGGGACTCTGAAATATTTCCAGCGATACAAGTTATTCGCGCTTTTCTCGAAAACCAGCACGACGACCGATGTCGAACCATTAGAGTAAAACGTTGGCAATTGAACGAGGAACAGGGATCTGTAGTTGGATTCGAGGATATGTCGATTTTTGCCGCGGTCGAACCAAGATGCCGCACGACTTTGAAACTCGACGGGACTCTGAAATATTTCGCAGCGATCCAAGTTATTCGCGCTTTTCTCGAAAACCAGCACGACGACCGATGTCGAACCCTTATAGTAAAACGTTGGCAATTGAACGAGGAACAGGGATCAGTAGTTGGATTCGAGGATATGTCAATTTCGTCCTCCGGACCAAGGTGCCGCACGACTTAGAAACTCGTCGGGACTCTGAAATATTTCCAGCGATACAAGTTATTCGCGCTTTTCTCGAAAACCAGCACGACGACCGATGTCGAACCATTAGAGTAAAACGTTGGCAATTGAACGAGGAACAGGGATCTGTAGTTGGATTCGAGGATATGTCGATTTTTGCCGCGGTCGAACCAAGATGCCGCACGACTTTGAAACTCGACGGGACTCTGAAATATTTCGCAGCGATCCAAGTTATTCGCGCTTTTCTCGAAAACCAGCACGACGACCGATGTCGAACCCTTATAGTAAAACGTTGGCAATTGAACGAGGAACAGGGATCAGTAGTTGGATTCGAGGATATGTCGATTTCGTCCTCCGGACCAAGGTGCCGCACGACTTAGAAACTCTTCGGGACTCTGAAATATTTCCAGCGATACAAGTTATTCGCGCTTTCCTCGAAAACCAGCACGACGACCGATGTCGAACCATTAGAGTAAAACGTTGGCAATTGAACGAGGAACAGGGATCTGTAGTTGGATTCGAGGATATGTCGATTTTTGCCGCGGTCGAACCAAGATGCCGCACGACTTTGAAACTCGACGGGACTCTGAAATATTTCGCAGCGATCCAAGTTATTCGCGCTTTTCTCGAAAACCAGCACGACGACCGATGTCGAACCCTTATAGTAAAACGTTGGCAATTGAACGAGGAACAGGGATCAGTAGTTGGATTCGAGGATATGTCGATTTCGTCCTCCGGACCAAGGTGCCGCACGACTTGGAAACTCTTCGGGACTCTGAAATATTTCCAGCGATACAAGTTATTCGCGCTTTTCTCGAAAACCAGCACGACGACCGATGTCGAACCCTTATAGTAAAACGTTGGCAATTGATCGAGGAACAGGGATCAGTAGTTGGATTCGAGGATATGTCGATTTCGTCCTCCGGACCAAGGTGCCGCACGACTTTGAAACTCGTCGGGACTCTGAAATATTTCCAGCGATACAAGTTATTCGCGCTTTTCTCGAAAACCAGCACGACGACCGATGTCGAACCATTAGAGTAAAACGTTGGCAATTGAACGAGGAACAGGGATCTGTAGTTGGATTCGAGGATATGTCGATTTTTGCCGCGGTCGAACCAAGATGCCGCACGACTTTGAAACTCGACGGGACTCTGAAATATTTCGCAGCGATCCAAGTTATTCGCGCTTTTCTCGAAAACCAGCACGACGACCGATGTCGAACCCTTATAGTAAAACGTTGGCAATTGAACGAGGAACAGGGATCAGTAGTTGGATTCGAGGATATGTCGATTTCGTCCTCCGGACCAAGGTGCCGCACGACTTAGAAACTCGTCGGGACTCTGAAATATTTCCAGCGATACAAGTTATTCGCGCTTTTCTCGAAAACCAGCACGACGACCGATGTCGAACCATTAGAGTAAAACGTTGGCAATTGAACGAGGAACAGGGATCTGTAGTTGGATTCGAGGATATGTCGATTTTTGCCGCGGTCGAACCAAGATGCCGCACGACTTTGAAACTCGACGGGACTCTGAAATATTTCGCAGCGATCCAAGTTATTCGCGCTTTTCTCGAAAACCAGCACGACGACCGATGTCGAACCCTTATAGTAAAACGTTGGCAATTGAACGAGGAACAGGGATCAGTAGTTGGATTCGAGGATATGTCGATTTCGTCCTCCGGACCAAGGTGCCGCACGACTTAGAAACTCGTCGGGACTCTGAAATATTTCCAGCGATACAAGTTATTCGCGCTTTTCTCGAAAACCAGCACGACGACCGATGTCGAACCATTAGAGTAAAACGTTGGCAATTGAACGAGGAACAGGGATCTGTAGTTGGATTCGAGGATATGTCGATTTCGTCCTCCGGACCAAGGTGCCGCACGACTTAGAAACTCTTCGGGACTCTGAAATATTTCCAGCGATACAAGTTATTCGCGCTTTTCTCGAAAACCAGCACGACGACCGATGTCGAACCATTAGAGTAAAACGTTGGCAATTGAACGAGGAACAGGGATCTGTAGTTGGATTCGAGGATATGTCGATTTTTGCCGCGGTCGAACCAAGATGCCGCACGACTTTGAAACTCGACGGGACTCTGAAATATTTCGCAGCGATCCAAGTTATTCGCGCTTTTCTCGAAAACCAGCACGACGACCGATGTCGAACCCTTATAGTAAAACGTTGGCAATTGAACGAGGAACAGGGATCAGTAGTTGGATTCGAGGATATGTCGATTTCGTCCTCCGGACCAAGGTGCCGCACGACTTGGAAACTCTTCGGGACTCTGAAATATTTCCAGCGATACAAGTTATTCGCGCTTTTCTCGAAAACCAGCACGACGACCGATGTCGAACCCTTATAGTAAAACGTTGGCAATTGAACGAGGAACAGGGATCAGTAGTTGGATTCGAGGATATGTCGATTTCGTCCTCCGGACCAAGGTGCCGCACGACTTAGAAACTCTTCGGGACTCTGAAATATTTCCAGCGATACAAGTTATTCGCGCTTTTCTCGAAAACCAGCACGACGACCGATGTCGAACCATTAGAGTAAAACGTTGGCAATTGAACGAGGAACAGGGATCTGTAGTTGGATTCGAGGATATGTCGATTTTTGCCGCGGTCGAACCAAGATGCCGCACGACTTTGAAACTCGACGGGACTCTGAAATATTTCGCAGCGATCCAAGTTATTCGCGCTTTTCTCGAAAACCAGCACGACGACCGATGTCGAACCCTTATAGTAAAACGTTGGCAATTGAACGAGGAACAGGGATCAGTAGTTGGATTCGAGGATATGTCGATTTCGTCCTCCGGACCAAGGTGCCGCACGACTTAGAAACTCTTCGGGACTCTGAAATATTTCCAGCGATACAAGTTATTCGCGCTTTTCTCGAAAACCAGCACGACGACCGATGTCGAACCATTAGAGTAAAAAGTTGGCAATTGAACGAGGAACAGGGATCTGTAGTTGGATTCGAGGATATGTCGATTTTTGCCGCGGTCGAACCAAGATGCCGCACGACTTTGAAACTCGACGGGACTCTGAAATATTTCGCAGCGATCCAAGTTATTCGCGCTTTTCTCGAAAACCAGCACGACGACCGATGTCGAACCCTTATAGTAAAACGTTGGCAATTGAACGAGGAACAGGGATCAGTAGTTGGATTCGAGGATATGTCAATTTCGTCCTCCGGACCAAGGTGCCGCACGACTTAGAAACTCGTCGGGACTCTGAAATATTTCCAGCGATACAAGTTATTCGCGCTTTTCTCGAAAACCAGCACGACGACCGATGTCGAACCATTAGAGTAAAACGTTGGCAATTGAACGAGGAACAGGGATCTGTAGTTGGATTCGAGGATATGTCGATTTTTGCCGCGGTCGAACCGAGATGCCGCACGACTTTGAAACTCGACGGGACTCTGAAATATTTCGCAGCGATCCAAGTTATTCGCGCTTTTCTCGAAAACCAGCACGACGACCGATGTCGAACCCTTATAGTAAAACGTTGGCAATTGAACGAGGAACAGGGATCAGTAGTTGGATTCGAGGATATGTCGATTTCGTCCTCCGGACCAAGGTGCCGCACGACTTAGAAACTCTTCGGGACTCTGAAATATTTCCAGCGATACAAGTTATTCGCGCTTTTCTCGAAAACCAGCACGACGACCGATGTCGAACCATTAGAGTAAAACGTTGGCAATTGAACGAGGAACAGGGATCTGTAGTTGGATTCGAGGATATGTCGATTTTTGCCGCGGTCGAACCAAGATGCCGCACGACTTTGAAACTCGACGGGACTCTGAAATATTTCGCAGCGATCCAAGTTATTCGCGCTTTTCTCGAAAACCAGCACGACGACCGATGTCGAACCCTTATAGTAAAACGTTGGCAATTGAACGAGGAACAGGGATCAGTAGTTGGATTCGAGGATATGTCGATTTCGTCCTCCGGACCAAGGTGCCGCACGACTTGGAAACTCTTCGGGACTCTGAAATATTTCCAGCGATACAAGTTATTCGCGCTTTTCTCGAAAACCAGCACGACGACCGATGTCGAACCCTTATAGTAAAACGTTGGCAATTGAACGAGGAACAGGGATCAGTAGTTGGATTCGAGGATATGTCGATTTCGTCCTCCGGACCAAGGTGCCGCACGACTTAGAAACTCTTCGGGACTCTGAAATATTTCCAGCGATACAAGTTATTCGCGCTTTTCTCGAAAACCAGCACGACGACCGATGTCGAACCATTAGAGTAAAACGTTGGCAATTGAACGAGGAACAGGGATCTGTAGTTGGATTCGAGGATATGTCGATTTTTGCCGCGGTCGAACCAAGATGCCGCACGACTTTGAAACTCGACGGGACTCTGAAATATTTCGCAGCGATCCAAGTTATTCGCGCTTTTCTCGAAAACCAGCACGACGACCGATGTCGAACCCTTATAGTAAAACGTTGGCAATTGAACGAGGAACAGGGATCAGTAGTTGGATTCGAGGATATGTCAATTTCGTCCTCCGGACCAAGGTGCCGCACGACTTAGAAACTCTTCGGGACTCTGAAATATTTCCAGCGATACAAGTTATTCGCGCTTTCCTCGAAAACCAGCACGACGACCGATGTCGAACCATTAGAGTAAAACGTTGGCAATTGAACGAGGAACAGGGATCTGTAGTTGGATTCGAGGATATGTCGATTTTTGCCGCGGTCGAACCAAGATGCCGCACGACTTTGAAACTCGACGGGACTCTGAAATATTTCGCAGCGATCCAAGTTATTCGCGCTTTTCTCGAAAACCAGCACGACGACCGATGTCGAACCCTTATAGTAAAACGTTGGCAATTGAACGAGGAACAGGGATCAGTAGTTGGATTCGAGGATATGTCGATTTCGTCCTCCGGACCAAGGTGCCGCACGACTTAGAAACTCTTCGGGACTCTGAAATATTTCCAGCGATACAAGTTATTCGCGCTTTCCTCGAAAACCAGCACGACGACCGATGTCGAACCATTAGAGTAAAGCGTTGGCAATTGAACGAGGAACAGGGATCTGTAGTTGGATTCGAGGATATGTCGATTTTTGCCGCGGTCGAACCAAGATGCCGCACGACTTTGAAACTCGACGGGACTCTGAAATATTTCGCAGCGATCCAAGTTATTCGCGCTTTTCTCGAAAACCAGCACGACGACCGATGTCGAACCCTTATAGTAAAACGTTGGCAATTGAACGAGGAACAGGGATCAGTAGTTGGATTCGAGGATATGTCGATTTCGTCCTCCGGACCAAGGTGCCGCACGACTTGGAAACTCTTCGGGACTCTGAAATATTTCCAGCGATACAAGTTATTCGCGCTTTTCTCGAAAACCAGCACGACGACCGATGTCGAACCCTTATAGTAAAACGTTGGCAATTGAACGAGGAACAGGGATCAGTAGTTGGATTCGAGGATATGTCGATTTCGTCCTCCGGACCAAGGTGCCGCACGACTTAGAAACTCTTCGGGACTCTGAAATATTTCCAGCGATACAAGTTATTCGCGCTTTTCTCGAAAACCAGCACGACGACCGATGTCGAACCATTAGAGTAAAACGTTGG